>JAUCMS010000025.1:7010841-7037620 GCA_032357445.1 Enteromius radiatus
TTATTTATTAAAATATACAATGTTAATGTATTAATTACATATTAAATCTTAATTCTATATTTACTGAAATGCAAGTTGCCCGTAGTTGAAGAATCGCCCATAAACATCATAAAAATGTAATCGATAGGTTCATAAATCATGGATTTGCTAGTTATGTCTGCTACCTTAAAAGAAAAGCCTCGCATTGACACATATACAAAAATTACAAACTTACATTTTCTTTCTTTGTAACGTGAACGCACAAGTAGGCTATGCATCCAGGAAAGTTAAAAATAATTCAGGTCTAATCCATTTGGCAAAAGCACATTTATTTTAATTACAAAGTATCTAATACTGAACCCGACCCGTATCCAAGGCACTCTGATCCAAGTGGATCCGTGAAGACCTCCAGTTAAATCAGAATTTTATGAAGCTACAATACTTTAATATACTTTCATGAACGTAAATTAAAGACTCACACAGAAGAGAAGTCATTATTCATGTTTTCTTTGTGCACAAAAAATATTCTTGTAGCTTCCTAAAGTTAAGTCTGAAACTCTGATGTCCTATTTTAATTATGTTTTTGGGTCTTGAACATGTCAGTTGCGTTGCTGTCTATGGAGGGTCAGAAAGCTTTTGGATTTCATCAAAAATATCTTAATTTGTGTTCCAAGGATGAGCTAAAATTGCCCACAATGATTTAATATTTCATAACAAGAAGTTCCAAAGTAGTGATTCAAGCTGAGCTCTCAGCAGGCAGTTGAGTGCTCATCTTACCATTCTCTTCAACCCTTGTGAGAGAAGTGCCTTCAGTCACATCTTGAGAGTAGACCTCTGTAGAAACTTAAAGGCTCAGCATGGGGGAGGTTGTCATGGCAACAATGTGAAATGGTAATGACTGGGAGGGGAAGACTGTACCCTGTAATTCCGCTATCATGCAATGACATCATTTTTCAACTAGAAATTAGCTGAATCCATCAGCTTATTTTGCTAGTAAATTCTGTTCAAGGCACAATTGTGATTATATGTAAATGTGCACAGGATTTCATTTTGCACAGGCTTATTGGAATATAGGCATATTATTTTTAACCGTACAGCTGCCTTCCAGATAATTGCTGTTCACCCACCTTCCCAAACATCCACTAAAGACGTATTATCACCTCAGGGCTGTGGTATACGGTTGGGTTTAGGATAAACCCGAATGCTTAAACAAGATTAGCAGGAGGCAATTAGTGTAATTGGTTAAAGCAGAGCTTACGGGATGTGAGTGAGAGATGATCATTGTGTTTTATAAAGAAACCATCAACATATCTGTCACAGAATATCTACTACTACAGGGAAAAATCCACATAGATGTGGCAGCCATGTTGAAGCAGAAGGTGATGATGGTAATGACGCCCCCCCAGGGTGTGTTTCACACTTTGCCTGTCACCTCGTATCATGAACACACAACCTTGACTGTCAGACAAAAGCTTGCTCGCTGAAGTTGAACAAAGGTGTTGCTATCAGAACTGTATTTACCATCTGTCATAAAAAGTGTAAAAAAACAGCAATTTGGCGAAAAAGAGAAGATACCTTTCCACCTCTATGAGCTTCTCTTTTTTGCTCATATTTTGTTTCTTATAAAATATCAACTATGAATAGAAAACAAGAAACATTATAGCAGACTTTGTGTGTGTGTGTGCATATATATTGTGTATATATAATAACTTAATGTTTTTAAAGAAGTCTATCATGCTCATCAATGCTTCATTTATTTAATATAAATAAAAACACATTAAAAAACATTAATATTGTTAAATATTATTAACATTTGTTTTCTATTTGAAAATTCTATAAAATGCTATTTATTTATTTGATGAAACCACCAGTCATTATTCCAGTTTTCAGTGCCACACAATCCTTTAGAAATCATTTTAATATGCTGATTTATTATACATTGAAAACAGCTGTGCTACTTATTTATTTATTATATTTTTTGTCACCTTTGATTCTTCTCTTCAGGATTATTTGATGAATCAAAAAAGTGTTCATAACAGTGTTTATTGAAAATACAAATATCCATATCCTTGCTGTTTTTTTTTTTTTTTTTTTGCATAAAGAAAAAAAGAAAAAGACTTATTGTATTTTCCTAATAAACAAGTAAACAAGCAACTTTATGTACATAAAATGTTGTCACATGTGGTAATTAAAGTTTGATCTCACCTGGAGCACTTTATGAGACTGATGTCCACTGGTAAGATTTTGGTTCAAACTATCCATGACCAGCGTGTTTTCGCTTACACGCTCAGAGACATGAGAATCCTGCCAAAGACAAAAACAGTGTTGAAACAACCTCATAAATGTTCATAAATCCACCAATAACTCCATTTCATAAGTAAATTCATATTTATACAACAGCTCAAACATTCTGCAATATAACTTTACTTGTGAAATATGTTCATACAGGTTTTAAACCAACTTGAGGTGAGTAAATGTCAACAGTTTTTCATTTTGTGGTTGAACTATCCATTTTAGGCCCACTGTACATGCTACCATAAGTGTATTCATTTTAACTGGTGTCCTGTCTATTGTAGATGACAACTAAGCCAGTCAAGTGTCTACATTACACACAATAGTGCGAGTGGGAGATATGCAGCCTCCGGCATTCCTCGTCTGCATCTCCAGCTGACTCACTGCACTGATGAATAGAGTCTGCACTCATACAAATGGCATTTGCCAGCAGATAACACTGATTTTCCCCCATTGGCCCAACTCACATAGACTCTAACCGGCCACGAGCTGCCTTTTCCTCTGACACACACATACAGACCTTTCTGCCCTGACATTCCTGCACTCTTACTCAATATGCAGTCGTGTTCAACCACAGCACAATTTATACAATCACTCCAATGTCTAAATTTGTATATTTACCTGTTGGCTAGTCACATACAGAATTGTGTTATGTACACGCTCACACTTTATGGTCATGGTCCAATTCTCTATTAACAAACCATTAACAACTTTTGCCTTAATAAAGTTTCCACAAAGAATCATTCAATCAAAGGTTCTTTAAAGAACCATCTCTTGCCACAAAGACGCTTTTGTCAAGCAAAAAGGTTCTTCAAATGTTAAAGGTTCTCTACAGAACCATTTCGACAAAAAAATAAATAAATAAATAATAGGCTAATAAAAAAAAATAGTTGTCGTTTTTATATGGCGTACTATGTATACGTATTTTCACGAGAGTTATTTTTAACACCAAGGACGCCAGCGGCGTGACAATATAAAACATTTACTGATGCTGTTAATGAATATGGCGAGACGCAAAACAACAAATCTCCGGTAGTAAACTCTTGACTCGTTCTATTTTTGACGTAGGCTACTGACACAAATTTGAAATGATTCGCAACGGTCGCTTTGTCTCGTCCAGTGTAAACAACCTCAAGCTGTTGCGACGCGACGCGTGTAGACACGGATTGCAACTTTTGCAGCTTCAAATGTAGAAACAAGCTTGTGGTGAAAGAAATTCAATGAAACCCACACCTATAACTGCATAATCTGAGGTAACTATAATTTGTGAGATTCAATGATAGCACCTTTGTTATGAGATTGGGGAAGAAGGCTGAAGAATTTAAATTGCTTGGCACTGAATCAAATTTTACACAAATCTAACCTTTTAATATTTGAGACCACTTCATCTGAACAAACTGACCCTTGTATTATTCAAAAACTTGATCTACAAAGTAGCCTAAATTGCTTGTGCATTAAATTCTGATGAGGTTTTAAAATTTTAAACAAAGAAGAGCATATATCCATCAAGAAAAAAATGAGATATAAAACAACTTTTTAAAATGTGAAGTAAAAAACAATTGATACACATTTAGCCTACCTTATTCCAGTTGCCCAACAAGCACAATGCCTCCATTTCTAAGCATCAAATATAGTTTACACTGCTATATCAAAGTCCCTGATCTCTTACTGTTTTTACTGCCTCTCTAGTCCCTCTACATCTTCATTTAGAGGATACATGTTCCTATACAAAACAGCAAGGACCTGCCTGTACTTGCTGCTTTGAGCTAAATCCCACATTCCTGCCTGTCGGCTACAGCCCTGATAACAGATGTTAGTGTGCTGGTCAATAAAAGAATGGAAGTTCATAAAAGAGAAAAGAAAGATGGGCGATTTACAGTGAAGAGAGGAAGTTTAACAAGTTGAAGCAAACACAAGAGAGTAATAATGGAAGTATATGTAGGTCATCTGGGAAATATACAAAGACAGACTATGAGAGGCTGACAGACAGAAGATCCGACAGATTGAGATTGGGTTTGATCATGCTCCAAAACTCTGTTATTGCCACATGCCTCTTAGCTCATCAAAGCCGATTTGTTCAATTTAAGAGGCAATGAGTCACATTTCCCTACTACTGCCGTTATCTGGAGTTTGATTCTGTTCCAAATTGCACATGCTCACACAATATCAGGCCCAACAATGTGAGGGACAGCAAATTTTTACAGCATGCAGCATAAATGCTGTTATTGTCTCTCTTCAGTGTGCTCGGGTGGGAGAGACGCTGTCTGTGGATGCTGCACCCTGCCTGAAGAGCGCAGCCAGTGGAAAAAGATGTGGTCGAGTGAAAGCATGCAGGTCTGGTTAGCTGCTCGCTGACTCCAAGCGTGCAACTAAGTGAAGAAACAAATCATGTGTTCAGAGCCACGCCTCTAAAGAAGTGTACGCCTGTTTTCCAGTAAAAAAAAAACAAAACAAAAACAAATTTTATATATATATAAACATTTTTAAAAAACAGTGGACTTGAGAGGCAAAACAGCATAAGACTTGATGTTTTACACAAAGAATATAAATAATTTTACATTATAGTTTCTCATTTTTAGCATCATCATCAAATTTATTGCACTTCATGCTAAAAACAATTAAAAAAATGTAAAAACAAAAAAAATAATAAAAAAATTATATTCTATGGATATGTCTGTGTTGCCCAGTGACAACCTTAAATCAAAATCAATTTACTTCAGATAAAAATGAATTAGAACTTGTTTCATATATATAAAATATATCTGAAATAAAATAATTTTATTATATTATATTATAGTTTATGTCTCAATCCCTATTATCATCATAATCAATTATGAGTTTAATTTTTACAATATTAAAAAGTCAATAAAACAAACTTAATTCAATTTTTGTTCTGTTGATATGTGTTTTTAAATGTACTTTTTATTTTTTTTAATTTACAAATATATAAAACAATACTTGTTTATCTTTAGTTGAGTTATTTAGATTTTTTATATGTTATATTACATTATATTATATTATCCTTTCATTATTATTAATTATTATTACTACATATCATCATCACTTTTAAGGCATAATATATATATATATATATATATATGGGGGGGGGTAATTTTCTAAGTAAAACTGTTTATATTAACATGGCAAAAAATCTGATTTAATTATTTGTTTAGATTAGAAGTGTTCTTTCAAACTTTTTCAGGCCCTGGCACTTGCTTTCATAACACTTAAGTGTTAAGTTTAGAGAAGACTTTTTGAATCGCTCTGAAAGGAGGATGACACAACATTCAGCTCCTCAGTATGACAGTGCTGTGGGCTGGAAGGAGGCCATGGATTAATGGTAGACACATCTCTGAATGGAAAGACATGGTGGTGGTTTTTGGAACGTAGATGCTCCACCACATGTGATCCACTCTCTCATACATATTGCTGAGGTTCGTTTTAAAGGATTTCCCTTCCAGATAATATTCTGCATGCTGAGGAAATGCTGAAGGAGAAGAACTTTGTAATTGGTTTATAAGATAGTGAGGAAACGTGGTGAAGACGCTTGCAGCAAGTCCTGGCCGATGAGAGGTAATAACAGCTTTCTAGTTCCTGCCTTGAGGCACAGTGGATTATTCATCAGTGGAATTTCAGTTAGGCTTGAAAGTACAGGGACAGAGCGAGAAAGAAAGAGGGAGATGTTGAGCTTTTTCAATAGTACGGTATCTTCTGCAAGCTCCCTGCTCAGAGACCTCCACCTGGTGGTAAAGCTCTGCTCTAATACTGTACTTTTTAAAACTGATACAGGAGCATAGAGAGATGGAGAAAACAATGTTGACTGCAACATAATAAAATATGATGATATAAATAATAACAATAATACATTTTTATATAAAATGGTCCTGTATATTTTTAAATAATCTTATAAATAATAATTGAAAAACAATATAATAACAATATAATATTGTATTAATATAATAATATTAATACACACACACACACACACACATCTTAAAATAATATTCAAAAATATCTTTATTATCATACTATATTATTTATGTCAATTCTTTCTTCCCCTAAACATCCAGGTTGCAAAATGTTTAAATTAAAAATCACTGGTTATAATAACAACATCAGTGATTATATTAATTCATATATTAATAATATATCTAAATTAGATCAAATTTATTTTAAGACACAATAACAACATAAGTGATGTTTCAAAGCAATTCAGTGGGACTTCAAGTGTTCATCTCTTTGCAAATATTCAGTACATGTAAGTTGAATTTGTAGATTTCTAACTTTCTATTTCATTATTTTACCCCAAAATGTCCCTAAAAGTGGAATTTGAACATTTTAAATAATGATAATTTAAGTTAAAAAATGAAAAATTGCAGTCATTTGCAAAAATGTGGAACAACAAGCCTCTGTCTCTCAAGCGACTCATTTCCACAACATATGCAATCACAATGCCTAAGGCCTCTTCATATCCAAAGATGCCTAAACTTCAGAAGACGTTATTGAAGAAAACAACACACATGTTGAAGATCAGGCCGCACATGTGCTCCAGCACACAGACACATATTTAAACAGGAAACTGAGGGGCAGATTAGAAATCCTGCCATTTCTGTGAGTGTATGATTATGTTCACAGACAAACACAGTGATGGATGTGGCGGACTAAATAGCTTCTTCCATTTTTAGACCTGGCCACAAAAATGTTGTGAAGAAGAGGAATGTGAAAATGAACTGGGCTCCCGAACGTCACTTAAAATAGCAATGGGTGGGTAGAAATTCTTCCAGCAAGTGTAATTAAGACTCAGAAATTATGCAACAGTGATTTTCAAGCAGTCTAAACAAATTAAAAATGCATCCTTGATTAACTATTTATAGATTACATTTTCTCCCAAATCTACAAGCGATGGACCTTTCTCATAAAATGCTATGTTTTTAGCATCAAAGCTAATCTTGCAAATACACTCACATAGCCTTGTAGGATGCTTTTAAGTGCTGTGCAAAATCTCTGGTATGCTGGTTCTCCATCACTCATTGTGTTGAGAATACCAGAGGCTTGGTCGCAAGCTAATAAACGGCAGACCACCTGCACAGTGAAGACACATGGGCAAAGGTCACCAGAGCACCATCAAAGGCCCTTGTGTGCATGCTCATGTCAACGTCTGTGAAATATATAACCCTGAGATAAGAATCCAAGAGAAAGAAAGAGTGTATTGTTGTCAAGCAGCCAGAGAAGGTGGGGTTATACAGGCCTACACTAGAGAAATATTCAGTAAGATGACAGTTGTGTAGCTGGTTTCTAACAGGTCTAAGATGATGGTCTAAGATGACCACATTCCAAAAAACAGCTTAAACACTTAAGTCAGTCTAAACGGCAGATATCATGTTCTAAAACACTGGATTCTCAGCAGCATTTTTAAAGGTATCATCATCTAAACATATATAAGCACCTACAACATCAATGATAATAGTCGTCAACAATGTAGTGGGCATTAGGGATGTGTCCCCTAAACAGTAAAGAGGAAACATGACAAACAAACAGGATGGCAGGAGAAGAGTCCACTGCTGATTGCTGAGTCTATATGTAGACTTCCTATCGGACAGAGAGTTTCCTGTGGGACATGAGCATGGCATATCACTCTCTATTTGGCTAATTTCAAAGGTCTTAACTTCAAAGTAAGCTAATAATTATTTTTTTATTATTACTAATAATTTTATTTTCATTTTTCATTTCTAATAATATGAATAAACATTCATAGACCAAATGGAATTGCAAATATATTGATATTATCAAACAGGTTTTATCAAGTCAAAGTTAAAGGAGCTTTATCATATATAATCTCTTTTTCCATTAGTCAAACAACCTACTTTTAACATTTTTAAACTCATTTCACAGAATTATGCAGATTGTCTCTCAAGAACATTTTAAATAAATTGAAAAATAAACAAATTTCTGGGCCTAATTAAAAACTCTAAACTAAATACTAAAACTAAATACTAAATACTAAAACTAAATAAATTGACAAATGTGGTAACTATAGGTTTAAAATAAGAAATAGTCACATTGTAAGATAAAGATGCACATATTTAATATAAAGACAGTATTAACTGCAAGATTTAAAGTCACATTTCTCTAAAGTCAGTGTGAGATATTTTACAATTGTGAGATATAAAGTAAAAAAAAACAAAGTCATAATTGTAAGATTAAAGCAACTAAATATATAGGATTTATATAATCGCATTATGAGATTAAAATCTGTAATTCTGAGATATGAAGGCAAAATTAAGAGAAATAGCTGTAATTGCAAAATAAAGTCCCAGAGATATAAAGTCAAATTTAATTTAAAAAAAAAATATATATATATGTGTGTATATATAATAGTAAAAAAGTCACAGGCACCAGTAATGACAAAATTCTGATATATGAAGTCAAAATTAAGAGAAATAGTTGCAAGATAAAGTCACAACTCTGAAAAGAGAAGCTAAAATTCTAAGAAATAAAATAAGTAATTTTATTAAGTAACGATTGCGAAATTGAAAACCAATTGAAAATTGAATAAGCATTACTCTATTAAGTCACATTAATATATATGACGTAGCAATTATGAGAGATAAATGCATAATTATTTTAGGCTTCCATATGTTGAAGAGTGTTTTTGTGAGCACACAGATTTTCAGGCGCAAATAACACATCATCAGACTAATAATTTCCTGGCTTGAAGGCTACTATTGAGAGTGAGTCACTCTTTCTCTGGTGCTCCACGTTGAGGGGGCTGCATAGGGCAGGGGCTCAAGTGAACACAATATTCCAACAGGCACTTGCTCAAATGTTCCGTTGACTTTGGCTGTTTGTTTCCTATAAAGACACTGGGCTCAACAGGCATTCCAGCGCAGTCGGCACAAAGAGCTCTTTTCAGCGTGTTTAATCCCTGCAGAGGAGTGGCGAAGGGGCCTGGCTCTCCTCCACTGAGGACCACAGGACCAAAACTCCAAATATCATACACACAAGCACTCACACAGACCAAAAAGCACGCAGAAAACATGTGTAGGGTCAGAGTTCAAGACTCACTTCTGTATTTTCATACTCAAAGAATTGTTTTACCTTGGCACAGATGTTGATTTTGACCTTGTGAGATGAAACCAGCACTTCATGGGATCATAACACATGCTTATATCCTCTAAACAGAAGCTTCCAAATCTCCAATGCTTAGTCCAACGCTTAACGCCACCAAATCCATTTCAAAAGCTTAGTTCTGTGCTTAAAAATCTCTGATGAGGAAAGGATTCACATGACTACAACATGAGGTCAGACCTCACTCAGGTGCACCAGGCATTGCCAATGAGTGACCCCTCAACATCTTGGCAGAACTCCTCAGATCATCTCTTTAATCTCCATCCAAAAATGTGAGCAGTTCAAAGCCAAGAATTTCACCTCAGCTGGAGAGTGGCAGAAAGTGGCTCGCACGCAAGGTCTCAAAGCCTCAAGGCAGAAGGAGAATGACGTCAACACCTCCTTTCGCTGTGCTATTAAAAGCTGTTGTGATACGATGGGTTGCTGCCAAAGCAAGCGTCCCAGACTCACCCCTCTCCTCCTGACTCTGGTTCTTGACTCTCCACACTCCTCCAGACATCAGATGAGCTGCGCAAGAAGTATGCATAGAAACCTTGATGTCTACCAAATCTGGTCCACTTTGAGTATTCCCAGAAAGCCATTGAAGAAGGGTAGGGAGTTAGTAAATGGGAGGGGGTGGATGTGGAGCAAAGGAAACAGCTTTGGAAATCTCTTGGTCTAATGGAAATATCGTCAACAACCTCCTTCCTCCACCCGTTCTTTTGTCTAAGACTGTATGACTGTATTTCAGTAAAAGTTAAAATACACATCTCAACTTGTGCTCGGATTTCAGGGTTAAATTTGCAGTCTGGATCAATGCTAAATCAATGCTAGCCTTCAGATTTGGGGCAGTGGAATTTGACAGATTTCACAGAAAATCATGTAGTGTATGATGGGCACAGCCTCATATTTTAGCTTCAGACGAAGATGTCAAGATATCATGTTTGACATTTTAAGCCATTTTTAAACACATACCATGCATACAAATATGCCTACCTCCTACAGAGGGTGAAAAGCAGTATGTGAAAACAGTAGTATGTCCGAATGTATTTCTTACGACATTCCAAAGTGCATGTCTGATGGACACTTTACTATCCCATATTGCTAAGGGAGAAGTTAAATGACACAACTGATGCCTGTAAATCTCATGACAGTGACAAAAATTGCAGTACTTCTGGTATTCATTCATAATATGTGGAATGCAATTTTTGTAATCGCTGCAAAGTCAATTTAATTCAACCTACTAAACTAGTGCCGTGATATACCAGTACACCTATTAATGATAATAGTAATATTTATAATATGAAATATTATTGTCGTGTAAAGTATGGAGTGTCACAATATACAAGTATACAATAATATGACACATAATTAACCCAGCGTCATATGGAGCGTCAAACTCTCACTTGTTATTTGTTTCATTCATACTCGACAGCAGAGGGCGCCCTCGCACGAAAAAAATCCACAAGCCATACTGTAAAATGTAAACATGATACAAAAATGTCCAGGAAATCCCTCATATGGTTTTAGTCTTTACTGCTTAGTGTAATTTTTCAACAAGATTGTTGTGTTTTGAACGACTTGTGATATTCAGTCATGTCCAATGTTTCTCTGTAAACATAATGTGAAACGCCTAGAGTTTTAAAATCTGTTTCAGAACATTTATTCGCTACTTTTGCTATTTCGTTGTAAAAGCATGAGGTAGACGGTGTGGGAAAAAAGGATGGCATTACCTCTTACCCAAATTACACAGCTTTTCCACCTTTTGACCGCAGCTGGAGCCATTCTTACTCAGAATCACTATGCCAGTCCGTTAACCAATCCATATCCATTAGAGCTCTTTCAAATCCCAAATGAAACCCGGCACAGCGCTGCTTAGTGCTGGAGTATAGCGCTGCATAATGATGTTCAGGAAAATGTGTTTAAGTGTCTGGAGGATATCTCAAACAGAGAGAGGAAGAGCCAGAGCAGGAGGTGGGAAACATTAGCTCGGATAGCCGGTCTCGTGAAGTGCAGATGTTGCCGTGAGGCCACTCACATCCTTGTTACGATTTTGGAAGAAAAACATTCAAAATGTACTTCCATGATGCCAGGAAGTTGTTGCTAAACAGTTGCTAGGGAGTTCTGGAGATTTTATGTGGTTGCTAGAATGTTCCAAGACCTTTTAGTGCTTGCAAGAATGTTTGTAACCAAACAGCTCCTGGTAGCCATTGACTTCCATAGTATGTGAAGTAATTACAATGGCTACGGCCAACATTCTTCAAAATGCCTGCTTTCATGTTCAACAGAAGAAAGAATCTTGCTTGAAACAAATTGAGGGTGAAGAAATGACAACAGGATATTCATTTTTGGGTGAACTATCCCTTAAAGGACAAGCAAACCCTACCAGTAAATATTAGCAATAGCATTTGTTATGCTTGCCTTAGCAAACACTGCTAATGAATGTGTCTGTATTCCAGTTCCAAACAAATCAATTCCAGCAATCACTGCTTTCTGAAAGGTCCCAGTGAAACACACGGCCGTTGGCAGGGCATGTGTGATTTCAGCCTATTCTCATTTCTTTGGAAACACAGATGACCTGGACAACAGAGGCTTGATTATCAAAACCAAAACCAGTGGAGCATTTTTCACTCACCACTGACCCTCCAAAGTTCTCCAAAGTGATCATGGAAAGGCCCCACATTGGCTCTCTGTGCTCACTCAATAGGCTGTTCTGTTTAGGATGGAGGGAGATCAGGAGGAGAGAGAGCTACTAACGTGGCAGTGTGCCTCTGGTCTCTTTCTATCTGTCCTCTGCTAAGTAAACAAAAGGTGAAGCACAGGCCTTGTCACCTCCTTGTTTTTTTCCACTATTTCTATCATTTCCCTGAGGCCAGTGGCAGTAGTCTGAGATTCTCACAATGTTGCCTAATGTTGTGTCTTCAGCTCTGATAAAAACAAGGACAAAGCTCATTCCTGTTGTTTTCATTTGGCAGGGAGAAAATTCAGGACTGCATAGCATATCTGCTAAGCAAAACACCATTCCGCAGAAACTGATTGTCTAATATTTTTTAAAACAGTTTCTAAAAATAACACTCTATGTTTGGATCACAGCTGATTTTACTGGACCACATTTTTGGATCAGAATATCACAAATCCTGCCAAGAACATTTACATGTCATTTCAACTCAAAAATGAATAAAGTAGAAGATAAAACAATAAATAAAATATTAATTTTTAATTATGCATTTATTTTTCTTCAAATTTCAAGCTTCTTTCTTATAGCAGTTTTTTTATTATTATAATTTTTTTATTCATTTATTTTGAAAATTGGAGAAAAAGTAGATTGTGTAACAAACAATAACATTAAAAAGTTCAAACTTATAATGTAATTGCAGAGCTACCTAACTAAAAAGTTACGTTTTCTGCAAGCCAAAGGAGACCTTACCTGTACAAACATTCTGGCAGCCTATGAAACCAAACCCTCTGTAGGCAAACACATAGCTCCTCATTGAGAAGACGTTATGAAGATGGATAGAGTCTTCAGGATGTTAGCGAGATGCTGTGAGGCGCACGTTCGTACCCAACCATCACAGACACAAAGCAGATTCTCCTGTCCAATACGGGACAAAAGTCGTCTCTCTCTGAAACTGTTTCTCGCCCCCTCTCGCTCATTCTGCCTTCCTGTTCTGTCAACCACTCCTAGCTTGACACAAGGCACTCATTCTTTCAGTCAAAGAACTCCTCGCTTGTTCACTAACCTTGCAGAGACCCCTGCTGCAGAAATAAGTCCATTTCAGGAAAGGCTGAAACTCACTTTTCTGTAGAAGGTGCACAAATGACACAGTGCTGTTCCTCTCTTTGAGGGTTTCTTGGAAAGGTGCCAGAGCACTGGAGACCTAAGGTCAGTCCGGCTTTTGTCACTGTTTGTATAGTCCTGTGTCAGTCCTGACTCTTACTGGCACCACACCAAAAAAAAGCTGCTCTTGTAGGATCGGGTGCTTCTCTCCAGTGAGACACACTAGTCCTCATCCAGCCGATGGATGCTGTGTTTCTCACCGAGCTTAATTCTTTAGCCTTCTCTGTTTTGATACTCACCATAATTCATCTCCTCGTCAACAGGAGGAGCATGTTGAGTGTTTTGGAGTGGTCTGCTGACTCTAAGCCAGCCAAAAGTGCTTGAGGTTTCATGATTATGAGGAATATGTTAGAAGAGCATTGCTTTTCATCTCACTTGTTAATTTGTCACTTTAAATGAAGATTACAGAATAATAATTTATGATTTGAGATTTTGAGATCTCATGTGAATTTTCTCAGAATTTTTGAAGATAGCTTTAAAATTACTCACATTCATTATGCTTTTCTGCATTCCACTAATTTCTGCCACATAAAATGAGAATAATAAAAACAAATATATCTATCTATCTAACAAATGTCACAATTTTCATAATCTGACATAAAATTAAATTATGATATTCCATTTCATAATTATGAGACAAGCGTCTAAATTACAACATACTATAAGTCATGGTTGACATGAAATGCAGAAACGGTGACATAAAAGGTCAGTTATGATACAATATAGAAACTTAGTCTTAATATGATTTTTGTTTTTTATATCTTTAATTCAACTTAGTATATCATAATGTTGGATTTAGATCATTTCAAATGTTAGGCTGTGTCATAATTAGCATTTAAAAAAGCGTTTTTTTTTTGTTTGTTTTGTTTTCTTATAAGGCATAAATTAGATAAGAAACAAAAGTGTATCTCAGCCCTTGAGAAAATTAACCATTTTTACAGGTTACTAACCATGGTAAACACAAATCGAGCATGGTTTTGCTACACTAACTACTTTAACCATGATATTTATTGCAGTAAAACAGTTAAACAAATAATTTGCTTATCAATACACCAAAAAAAGGTAACTCCACTTTTATAAAACCATGGTACATTTTCATAAGGGAGGGTGTCTGGAGAAACATGTTTATTCATCAAGAAAGCCTGTTTGCACATTAAATTAGGCCTAAACATTATTATCATAACATATATAGTATTACATCATATTCGCAAAATAAGTAGGCTATAGGCCTATTCTATTTTACTTTCTTAAAATGTATTTTTTAAAAGCATTTGAGTATTTCAACAACCACAAAGTGATAAAAAGACACTTTGTGAAGATGCGTTGCCTGAGAAGATTATTATGGTGACAGATCTTGTCAGACAGTACTAAATGTAGACCAATCCAAGATTAACTCACTGTTTTTGTAAACCAAGGAAGCTACTAAGGTCAAACGAAGCCTATTCATTCCTGTTATTTTGCTTACGCTTAATATGACCAATAAGAAAAATGAATAGGGACTGTAACTCATAAAAGTATCTTCGAGTTCTTATGGAGCACAATAATAAACATCTGTGTGACTCAGTTTGGGCAATTTTCCCCTGAGGGTGCAGTTTGTTTTTAATTAGTAAAGACTAAAAGAAATAATACGATACAGCTGTCCCTGAATGACTGAACGATTCAAAATGCACATTTTGACAAAAGGGATACATGAATCCGTGTCAGCACAGTATCCTGGATGATGTGACAACAGTGCCCTCTAGTGACTGATCAACACATCATTAAACAGAGAATATCACAAGATAAACAAACCTCACCTCAAATCTCAATGTTGTCTTAAAGATTCCAGCAAGCAATGTAATTATATTATACTTTTAAAAAAACCTGAGACCTGGCTAAACTATTTACTCTACCCCTTTCCATAATATAGCACGTAAGTGTGAAATAATCCTGTGACAGAAGCTTTCAACTCCCAGGTCAGTAAGACTGCTGTTTGTTGTTTCTTCTTAAGGAAATTCCTCATGCTCACTCAGAATGCATCTCATTTCCTCCGGTGTGCCTCACATGTTAAAGGTCCAGCTCAAAGGCTTGTCACCATAGTGGGGAAAGCAGAGCAGCTGGAGGGTCAGTGACAGGTGGGCTAGAATTTAACTCTCACTCTCACTTTAACTGCGGGAAAATGTCCCTGCCATGGCCTCGGTAAGAAAGCGATTATTTAGTCAGCACCTGACGGCCCTAAAACCTAAACCAGCGTATGGCTTTCACTGTATGTTTAGCATGTAGAAAACACAAACTCGATTCACTATTGTAGATACTTATGCAGTTGTGTAAAGAAACCTTCTGCCACACAAGAAAAAAAGCATGCTTTGTTAAGTCATAATAACATTTGAAAATGATCATATACTAAATTATAACAATCTATCATAATTACTTTTTATGTCATTATTAATGATAATCACCTCATAATCATGATTTAGTTTGTCATTATTTTTATACTAATACTTTCAGCTTATCTCATAATTATATGACTTGGTATTTCATAATGTCAAGATTTGTTTTTTTTATATTTTTAATTTAAATTATGACTTACTAAAGCAAACAGAATATATATATATATATATATATATAAAACATATTATATATACACAGTATTCAGACAAATTTTTCACTCTTAAAAATGTATTATATTGCATCCATTTGTTAATCATTTAAGTTCAATTTTTCCCCTCATTAATGTACACACAGCACCCCATTTTGACAGAAAATCACAGAATTGTAGACATTTTCACAGATTTATTTAAAAAGAAATACTGAAATATCACATGGTTCTAAGCATTCAGCTGTGACACTCATATATTTAACTCCAGGTGCTGTCCATTTCCTCTGATCATCCTTGAGATGGTTCCTTCATTTGAGTCCAGCTGTGTTTGATTATACTGATTAGACTTGATTAGGAAAGCCACACACCTGTCTATATACGACCTTACAGCTCACAATGCATGTCAGAGCAATCATGAGGTCAAAGGAGCTGCCTGAAGAGCTCAGAGACAGAATTGTGGCAAGGCACAGATCTGGCCATGGTTACAAAAAAAAAAAAAAAAACCTTCTGCTGCACTTAAGGTTCCTAAGAGCACAGTGGCCTCCATAATCCTTAAATGGAAGATGTTTGGGATGACCAGAACCCTTCCTAGAGCTGGTCGTCCAGCCAAACTGAGCTATCGGGGGAGAAGAGCCTTGGTGAGAGAGGTAAAGAAGAACCCAAAGATCACTTTCTGACCTTAATTCTAAGCAGTATGTGTGGAGAAAACCAGGCACTGCTCATCACCTCTTCAATACAGTCCCAACAGTGAAGCATGGTTGTGGCTGCATCATGCTGTGGATGCAATCGAGGGAAAGATGAATGCGGCCAAGTACAGGGATATCCTGGACCAAAACCTACTCCAGAGTGCTCAGGACCTCAGACTGGGCCGAACAATTCCAACAATTTTGATCCTAATGACCCTAAGCACACAGCTAAAATAACAAAGGAGTGGCTTCACAACAACTCTGTGACCGTTCTTGAATGGCCCAGCCAGAGCCATGACTTAAACCTAATTAAGCATCTCAGGAGAGACCTAAAAATGGCTGTCCACCAACGTTTACCCTCCAACCTGACAGAACTGGAGAGGATCTGCAAGGAGGAATGGCAGAGGATCCCCAAATCCAGGTGTGAAAAACTTGTTACATCTTTCCCAAAAAGACTCATGGCTGTATTAGTGCTTCTACTAAATACTGAGCAAAGGGTCTGAATACTTCGGTGTGTGATATTTCAGCTTTTCTTTTTTAATAAAACTGCAAAAATATCAACAACTCTGTGTTTTTCTGTCAATATGGGGTGCTGTGTGTACATTTAATGAGGAAAAAAAACCCTTAAATTATTTTAGCAACTGGCTGCAGTATAACAGAGTGAAAAATTTAAGGGGGTCTGAATACTTTCCGTACTCACTGTATACACACACACACACACACACACAACTAATTATATATAAAATACATAAATGTATATAAAATATTACATTTAATTTTAATTTTTAAAAATTCATTTTTTTACACATCAGAACTGTCAAATCACTCTATTTTGTCTGAAATTCCAGATATTTAAAAATGACACAAATTTAGGAACCCAAACATAGAAAACAGAAACCATGAATTCTGATTCAAACATCACATCGTACACAAACCCAAAAGCATCAAATCACTATTAATGTTTGTGGCTCAGCTTTTAGGAATAAAATGAAACCAACCTGAAATCGGACCTTCTTGAGCATCATAGTGGAATCCAGGTTGGTGTATGTTTCCTGCTGTCTGTTGGGATCCTGAACGTTCAGTACATGTTGTATTCCTCATGAACCAACCTGGAAGAACGGCCTATTTCATCCTGTCACACAGATCCAACCTCCAGCAAACTCACAAATCATTAACTCTGAAAACTTAATCCTCTGTAAATAATTTAAATGTTTTTTAATGAATCTCAGACTGATCTTAAATTCCCATGTGACCATGTAAGTTCCAAGCCCATGCTAGTCCCTCTGCCCCCTCTCGCTCTTCCATGTGACCCTTTAACAAAGCCTGGCTCAGTACTTATCTGTTTGTTCATTCATCCGTAAGAAAAACCCGCCCTCTTTTATGACAGTGGTCATTAACACCCCTCCTCTTTTTCCTCAACTCCAGACAGGGATACACCCCCTCTTCTGCTCTCAGGGGAACCATATGGTCACCTACCAGTTTGTCTGGGACAGTGTGAGAACTGCTGTCTGTTTACATCAGAGCAACCTTTACTTCCCCTCCGTCACTCCCTCCAGACTTCACCTCATTATTCCTCCATTGCCAGAGATCAGATAGGAAATGAGGTCAGGACATATATAGTCCCTATTCGTGCCTACACCCTTCAGTCCCTTCATCAAACCCACAAATCAAATGTAAATCTGCTATTTCGGCCCCGCCCTAAAACTTTCCTGGTGGATTAGAGGCAACATCAAACATCGAGGCAGATTCAAGCACACACAGATCATCCCTGTAGATGTGGGTCACACACTTCACAGCCTTCAGGTCTGTTTGGTTACTATGATTTTGGCATTTAATGAAACATGCAGTAACACAAATTTTTGAGTTCTCAGAACTAAACCTAAAATCAAAGAATATTGGCTTAATTTTTTGGTTTATTATTTTTGTAGAATTTATATACTAAATATTTATAAGCTTTAATTTTTAGTTTTCATTTATGCTTTAGCAATCACATGTAATTTTTATTATTTCTATTTAGCTTTTGTTTATTTTATTTCCTGTTTTAGTCATTTTAGTACTCCAATTTGAACATTTCAGTCAATTGCAAGGCAACATTTCTCATTTTCTTTCAAGTTTTTTCATCCAAAATGTGACCCTGGACCACAAAGCATCATTTTTTATTTTAACTGAGATTTATACACCTGAAAGCACAATAAATAAGCTATCCATTGATTTATGATTGATTGAATTTGATATGATTATGAGGACAATATTTTGTGGAGATTGAAAATCTGGATTCTGAGGGTGAAAAAAAAAAAGCATATTTCTAATCAAATATTAAGTGTTGATATATTTACAAAATTAGAAGTAATTCGCAGCAATGCAAGATAAAGAAAATGTAAACATTTAACTAATTTAAAAAAATTATGGTGTTAAATAATGTCAAAAATAAAATCAAAACATGGGAGTAAATTAAATCTAACTTTAGAAGAAAACCAATATGGTACCAATATATCCTATATGCATCCTTTATTATATATATATATATATATATATATATATATATTATTTTTTTTTTTTCTGTAATAAACAAACATCATCCCCCTAAATTCACAATTACTTACCTGAAACATGAATAAATGGACATAAAAATAGCACAATTCTGAAGTAAAATACAGAGTTTAGCACCATTAGACAAAACTCCATAATAACCAATCAGAATCAAGTATTCCATAAAGCCATGTCACAGCAGACGTAAATGATCTCACTCACAATAACGAGACCAGGTGCTCATATCATTGTGGAAGTGATTCACTGGTAGGAATCTCCTCCACTCATCATACTTAATGCATTATCAACTCTAAATCCCATTCCTCACATTCTTCTATGAATCCAGAACATTTCCCCTGTCCACCAGGCCATGACTAAAACCAGGCATATGCACTGAATTAATCATCACCATTCTTCCAGTAAAAACAATGCCTACAATCAGCCCCTTAAACATGCCACTACTCAACAAGCCACACAATTTTAGGCACCGATTAAAGATTTGATGGCATGATTTCTGCTGCTGTCTTTAATGCACTGGGTTAGGGATTTAAAATAACTCCAGCCTGGATCACTTATATAAATAACACGCAGCTACACTATTCAAAATACTAGGAAAAAACACATTAAGTCAGGAAGAGCCCAGAAAACAGACTTTAATTAAATCTGACTTTATTATTGATTAAAGGTATTCATAAGTATATTACAGCAGAATGGAATGTCGTAACCCTCCCGTTGGCGTTCCGTAATCATCTTTGAGTGTGCGCTGATAAATGTATTTTTTAACATTATGGAAATACAAAAAAAAAAAAAAAAAAAAAAAACCATTCTTAATATCTGGGAAGCCAGAGAGAATACATTTTCCTGTTTAGCCAAATAAATGCAGCAATGAATAAAAAGAAAAGAACACTTAAACAGATTATGTGTAACATTACTTACAAAACAACAGAGAATGAAAAATCTTCCTGTTTAGATTATTATGCAAACAAATGATTACATAAATATAACTGCACCAAAAGAGGGGGGAAACTAAAAGGCAAATAGCATTTGTGCTTTTTTTTTTTTTTTTTTGGATGTAGACAATGATATTCATAACAGCAGAGGTGTCATTTTAAAGAGATGAAAAATAATGCGTCTAAATTTGGACTGCTCATTTAATGCAGTGTCAGTTCTTATTGCACAAGCACAGCTGATTTATTCATCACCCACACATTCATTTGGTACTATAATATTAGGCCTGTTTCCATATTAGAAACCAGCATTTATTCTTTGATGATTAGAAATAAAACCGAATTCCTAATGAGCCGATGCGGATCACATGGTTTGAAAAAAGGTCAATTGGGTTTCAAGTCCACACAAAATCCATGCAACGATTATTAAGTTTTCAATCTGAATCTATCTCTTTGAAGGGTCAGGCATTGCTGTAGGATGACACTGATCTTCTCTTGATGTCTACAGGTGCAGTGCTTTATTTTACTCTCTTTTGTCTTTTCTGGCAGGTGTAGCTGACTGCACTTAGTACTTGAGCAGCTGAAGGTCCAGTTTATATAAAAGGTAGATTATTTTCCTTTAGGACAAACAGAAACACAGAAGTACTGCAGCCCACGTCAGAGAATGTTTTGAGCGCTCCGTTGACGTACAGCACGCTCTCTGATCCGTTAAGCTGGCTGGCAAGTTAAAACGATCTTCCACCAGGAAACATTTACAGGATCTCATACTTATCCACAACAAATGACGTCTCTGAGGAGAATTTGACTGGACTGCCTCCTTCTATGTATGTCACCTTGGCCACCTGAGGAAACAAGGAGTATAGTCATTTCCTTTCCCCCTAGGGCTAATTTTTGTTGTTGTTTTATTTGTGAAATTGTGCATAACTTGCCTGAATGTCACAAAAGTTTCGCTTGGAGACAAAAGACACATGGATTGGGAAGAAGTCATTAGGTTTGCCATCTATACTGAACTCCAGGCTGCCACTCTTGTTTTTCTCATCGATGACAGGAAGTGACCATTCCAGGATGTTTTTCCTGCTATCATGGTTATACTGCCCATCCAGATCACCGACTACAGGAGCACCGACTCCTGACCTACAGGATCACAGAAGACAAAGTTTGTTGAAGTATATGGATTTTTTTGTTTATGCGTATTTTGCCAATTGAAAATGATACTTTGTTATTTAATGATTATACATACAGTTCAAATAAAATGCAAAAAATAAAAATAAAATAAATAAATATTTGAAATAAATGATTTTATATATATATATATATATATATATATATATATATTTTTTTTAAATTTAACTTAAATGTGAGTGCATGTGTGTATTTTTTGTGTGTTTATTACTACTTGTATATAAAAATGCACTTATAGTATAAATTTAGAACGTATTTACATTTATTTTTATGCATATATTTGGATTTTTAACTCATATATAAATATTATAATATGAACATATAATTTTTCATAAATATATAGGTGTATATTTATATATACACATTATAAAATAATAAAGCACACATTTATACACTATGTAAACATATATGCATATTATAATTTTTTTTTTTTTTTCTTTTATGTAAATAAGTACTTACGGCAGAGGCATAGTAATGACAACATCATTGAGTTCAAGCGCCTCATCCTGAAGCTCATACTCAATGTTAACGTCACATCCACTTCCACTTTCTGATGGCCAGCAGTTAACTGAGAGCACAGGAGGTACATGAGTGATTGATATGTTTGAGCAAGTGCCATTATACAAAATCTCTATAACTTAATTTGCACAACATGCAGAAGCATGACAAGACTCACTGGTTAAAGGAATGAGGGACTCATCTGTGCTCTGTAACCTCCATTTCAGAACTCCCAGATCACTGTTGAGAGGGAAGGACTTTTCCTGGTTTTTCAGACCAATCAGGGACTCGTTGGTAAACAGCTTTTTATCAACATGAGGGTGAGTCTGAAGAATAAATGAAACAATGTGAGTCACACAACCTAGACAAAAACATTTTAAGGTCTGAAGGTCACTAAGGGTGCAGTGTTCCTTTCTAAAAACATCAGACTGTCAACAACTTTCCCTTCAAATGATATGCTGAGACCCTGACATGCTGTGCTGTCTCTCTCTCTCTCTCTCTCTCTCTCACACACACACACCTGTAGTTGAGCTCCCTTCTTGTCATTGTTGTTGATAAGAATGGAAATGCGGCCATTTTTTTCATCTGTAACTTTAAGAGTAATCATGCCCAGAACCTCCATGTTCTGCAGCCCACCATCCCGACCACACGTCAGAGAGATCTTCTCTTCCACCCTCAGATGAACACTAGGAAACACAGTTGATAAACAATTAACAATAGTAATGCATAGAAAATAATATAATTATAATGTGAAAATAGACTACTGTTCAAAAGTTTACCGTTTTGACAGTCTCTTATGCTCACCAAGGCTGCATTTTTTTTGTCTTAAATACAGTAAAAACACTAATATTGTGACATAATATTACTATTTAAAATAACTGCTTTCAATTTATTTTTTTATGTGATTATTCGTGTTATGGCAAAGCTCAATTTTCTTTATTCCATAACTGACTACAATGTAGAGCTGGGTAATATAGCAAAAAGATGTATCCATAATATAATTTGTTCAGTATCGATAATTACTGTTTTTTTTTTATTTATTTTATTTAACCGCTGTTTTTCATTTTTAACAAATATCTCCTTGCTTATGTGTTCTATGCAAATTAAATACGTTTTATGGAAACATTTGGCTCGTCTCCCGAGGCCACAGGGGGGCACAATCAGCAAAACAATGCAGCATAATAAATTGTCAATGGAATGTAAATGTCCATAAAAAAACATGCACACTGTCTAAATTAACATAAATCAAACAGAATTTTGTTGCAAAACAATTACGAACAAAACATGTACTAAGACGTGATATTTATATAGATATATTTGGCAATCTCATCAGTAAAGCTGTTTTTAAGCTATGAAATATCGCTTTCAGTTTCACGGGTGATTCCTTGGCGTATCAAAGAACCGGCTTTACTGATGAGATGCGGATGAATATATTGAACAATAAATATCGCACAGCCCTATCATGTATTCATGGCATTGCAAAAATAAAAAAAAAAAGCTGAATCACCAATCACAGATTGCATATGAAAATGTATGAGATGCAGTGAAGTGTTTTCTAAATGCTTTAAGTGTCATCATCATGTTGGTTTGTTTTTCCAAGCACTATCGATGGAGGAGTACCATTACCGTTTTATCTCCCAGGCCTACTACAACCTTTTGAATGGTAGTAGATTGTACCAGATACTAAAATGAAATGACTATACGATACCTCTCCATATTCACTGGAGGCTGAAGGACTTTAGATGCCTCTGAAGCCTTCCTTCCTGCACTGGATGTGACAATATTTTCTCCTTCTGACTTTAGTTTGTCTACAAAGTTATCTACCTCTTTTCCTTTAACACCCAGCTTCAGTGCTTTACTGGACCCACTCGGCCTACAGGAAGAACAGGACAGATTAACTTCTTTATGCTCATGTTTTTAGACATATCAAAACCCACGGTTACAGCTCATACCTGACTGAAGCAGGAGTCACTTTAGGCTTCTCTGGCTCTATTGTATCAGTGATGATGGTGGCTGATGTGACGCTGCTCATTCCTGAACTTCCAAAACCTCCAAAGCCAGGCGATTTCTTTCCGGCACGTTCAGCATCTTGTCTTGCTCGCTGCAACTCTTTAGCCTTGCGTTTCATCTCAGCCTTTGCTTCTCTTTCTTGGGTCTGTTACAGTGAATAGTTAAGAAGAACAGAGAAAATTAGTTACAAATTTAAAGCAGAGAGTAATTTTGCTGTGTGTTTCATTAAACTTCAGCGAATATCGGACCTCTCTGACAGCCCTGAAGACTTTCTCTTCATGCGAGTCCATCTCAGTAAAAGTACGAATCTGAGCCAGGTTAACATTCTCCCGGTAGCCAAGAGCTACGATCTCATCAAATGCAAAGATGAGATCAAAACAGTGCTCTGAGATCTCACTTTCCTCCAACACTCTGCAATATTCAGGGATCTGAAAAACAAAACAAAGCAAAACAAACTGAAATCAATCACTTATTCAAGACACATCTAAAAAGTGAAAAAAAAAAAAAAAGTATGTTTTACCACTCGGGAGAAAAGTCTTAGTGTCTCCAAATCCTCCAGAATGTTGCTGTTTTTAGTAGTGATCAGAACCATGTAGAGTTTCTCCAGGGGCTGGTAGACGTAGCGCACACTGTCTGTCTCCACAAAAGTGTGCTGCTTTCCTGTATTCATCAATTTGGGAAAGGCAGCCAGAAGACCCTCGACTCGGGTTCGTGTCATCTCTACAAACTGTCGTGACACTATGGCTTTTCCTGCCTTAGTGCACACCGCCGCTGCTAAGAGCACCTGCAAAGATTTCAGTGAATGTTAAAAACCATAAGCACAATTAAAGACTATATCTACCATAGACATATTTCAAAAATGTCTTTAAACTACATTGGTGCAATTAATAAAATAATACAACTGAACCATCAAAAGCTCATTAAGCTCAATGAGTCAATATAAATGCAAATTATAGTATAATATATAGCTGTTACTATTAACTAAAACTATTAAAATATATATATATTTTTCAATAATATCAAAAGTAAAAAAACAGCTTATAATTTTAATTTGTAGAAGTTGTTTT
The DNA here is from genome assembly GCA_032357445.1 of Enteromius radiatus. Classification (NCBI taxonomy): domain Eukaryota; kingdom Metazoa; phylum Chordata; class Actinopteri; order Cypriniformes; family Cyprinidae; genus Enteromius; species Enteromius radiatus. Next base: position 7,035,555 of record JAUCMS010000025.1, read on the forward strand.
GGCAATTAAAATAATTAATAAAATAATAAAACTGAAATTTAAATACATTTTAGCTAAACAGAAATATTTAAGAAAAAAATTAAATGACAAAATTAACGATAAAATGTATGACTAAAATTAAAATATTGCAATAAATACTAACTCTAATTCAAAATATAAATGCTATAATAGTATAAAAAATATACTAAGACCAAGTACATTAATAATATTATAAAGAAATGCATGTTATGTTCTTTTTTAATGTAACAATATAAGGTATAGATTTCATGAGCTACAAGTCATTTATATTCCAGTCAACATCTAAATTGTCAGTCAGTTAGCTACAACCAGGTATCTTTATATGGATTAGCTAGATATTTTTAAATAAGAAAAAATTAAAGGAAATTTATTATATCAACGTGTTGTCATACAGACAGTGACACATTTTTACTTCCGTTACTTACTTTAACTGTAATTATCCTGATGACAATACAACTAGCTAGCTAACCTTTAGCTGGCTAGCTGTATCATATATCAAACACTATCTAGCGACGTTTGTTTACTTCTATAATGCTATTTTACAACAAAAACAGATGGGATAATTACTGTATAGTAACTGACACTAAAAATGAAAAGAGTTTTACACAACTGGAGTTATGAGTTATAGCGCTAACTGCTAGCTGCTAAGTTAGCTCCATCCTGCTAAATACACAAAACAAACAATCTTACCATTTCTGTTCCCTTTTAGACGAGGATCCGTCAGTGGACTCGGTCACGGACACTGTCTGTCCAGCTGTTTCTACAACACAAAATGTCAGAGCGGTGACTTATGCTATGTTTTAACAGTAGCATATAGCTTGACTCGTAATATTGAAGAAACAGAGCCACGTCTCCAGAGTCCAACCGGAAAAAGTTGCGCCGTGTCAGAAGCAGTTGAGAGCTGATGCAGGAGAGATGGCGACATCTACCGGCAGAGAACAGCTACTGCGCATATCAACAATGAACTTGACATACTTGGAGACTTCTTATCTTACTGATTTCACTGCTTAAGTGCTAATTGTCATTAGCAATAATGACAGTAATGTTACACAGCTCAAGACAGTTTCAGCTAATAATGAGTAATGAAGTTGGTATCAGGTTATTGTGCTGTGGGATGTGTTTCCCAAACATTTATTTATTTGTTATCTGCCTCAATATAAAAACCGACCGATTTTCCTAAAGGCTTCGTTGAATAAACATGAGCACGTAATGTTATGTTTAAAAATCAAACCGAGGTGTGGGTGTTTTTTATATCACTGTATTTCTGAAGGAAGACTGTCTTTAGAACATGTAATTTTCATTTCATCCTGCATATAAGGCAGCGTTTGTAAACCAAGAGCTGCTTTGTCTACAGCCGTTACAGGTATTGTAGCGAATTTTGACTCCCAGCCAAATTATGACTCCCCTCGTTGAAATTAATACTGATCCCAACCCCTCCCCCACACCTAACACTAAACCTAACAATACTAGGGGAGTCATAATCTGGCAGTGGTCAAAATTTGGCACTATACAACAAAACCTCTCGTTTCTTGTGCTTACAGCTCCTACTGCTGGCAAAAAATTTGTTTGCATTTTTAATAATTCCGTCTGATTTAAGGTGGGTGTATACCTGGTGCCACACTCTAAACAGCTAATTAACTCAAAACACCTGCAAAGGCATTTAAATGGTCTCTCAGTTTAGTTCTGTAGGCTACACAATCATGGGGAAGACTGCTGATTTGACGGTTGTCCAAAAGACGACCATTGACACCTTGCGCAAGGAGGGTAAGACACAAAAGGTCATTGCAAAAGAGGCTGGCTGTTTACAGAGCACTGTGTCCGAGCACATTAATAGAGAGGAGAAGGGAAGGAAAAGATGTGGTAGAAAAAAGTGTACAAGCATTAGGGATATCCGCACCCTGGAGAAAATTATGAAACAAAACCCATTCAAAAAAGTGGGGGAGATTCACAAAGAGTGGACTGCAGCTGGAATCAGTGCTTCAAGAACCACTACACACAGACGTATGCAAGACATGGGTTTCAGCTTCGCATTCCTTGTGTCAGCCACT
>JAUCMS010000025.1:7052757-7062855 GCA_032357445.1 Enteromius radiatus
ATATATTATGTAAAGAAAAACTTTTATTTTGGATGCGATTAATCGCGATTAATCATTGCCCAGCACTACTATAAATACAAAAAATTACACAAATTGACAATAGTTCGGGCGCCAGACAAGATAAGTCTTGTCAAAAGTGAATATATATATATATATATAGCTTCACCCAGAATAGCTCTTTCAGCATACACTAAAAGAAAATAGTAATTTGAATGAAATTCTCACACAAAAATTGCGTTCGGTTTCAAAAATTTATTGAATAAGAACCAGAAAACGTTACATTGTGTCTTTAGTTTGAAATGCAACTTTTCACACTTTTTCAGTGATATTTTCAACCGTTGGTATGGAAAACAACAAAGAAAAACCATTCACCAAAACGATCGCTCACCAAACTTCACCAATAAAGAGAAATGTCTCTTTTATTATTATTATTATTATTGAATATATTTTTTTTAATTCCGCCACAAGTAAGATGAATTTCATTGCATGAATAATTATCCTGGAGACAACAGTCAGTAATAGGCTACAACTATAGTGTTTACATTCACAGTTTTTGGATGAATAATTGTCCTCATAACACAGCCACTGTAACACTTAGCATGTGTTTCTTCTTATTAAACGTTGCAGTGCATGTCTCCTCCTTAACCAACTCAGGAAACTGTAGATGAAGATAATAAAGGTCTCCTACTTCCAGCAGAATATCACCCTAAATAATAAAAACCAACCCCTTATTGAGTCCACAGCACAAAGAACAACCTTCAAAAAATACGTACAATATAAGGCCTGTGCAAAGGTTACACACAGTTGACATAATGGGAAAACTGACCTGAGAGATGCTGAGATGGCACTGTGACACAGATCTCACTCCAGGAAGCTCAACACTCAGCTGCAGGCTCCTAGATGATCTGCTACCATCAGGACTGACTGTGAGATGATGCTTGGGTTGTTGTGGCTGTGACTGTTCTGATTCTGTGCTGGAGATCACCTCAATAAGACCTGATCGGGCTGGTTTATTCTCCATTTCTATGTTGAGTCGGATGTTTGAGTCCTCACTACTCTCAGTTAGCCGCAGCGAAGAGATCTGATTCAGAAGTGATGGGGCTACATAAAGAGAGGTATAATCACTCAGTGTTGCACTGCAATCCCCAAATCACTTTATTACAGTATGAGGTGAAGCTCAAACGGTCTCCATGTTTCAAAAGTATATATTTTACCTGGTTCAGATTGTGGGTTTTTGGTAGAAGATTTGCACATTTGTGGTGACATGAGACGCTGCTTCAAATCCTGAATTCTGCCTTTGATTTTGTCTTTGGTGAGTTTGTAACTCTGGGACAGATTTAGATTGTGCTGCTGCTGGATGAAGTTCAGTGCAAGTAGGTAAAGCGTCTCTTTCTCATCTTTGCCTTTCTCTGCCATCTGCAGAACCTCAGGGTTAAAGGCCACATCAACAACACTGTATTGCCCTGTAAAACACACAGAACATCAGACATTAATATAAGGTTTAAGAATCAAGTTTAAGGAGATAATCTATGGGAAAATCAAGTAGGTTAGTTAGTGAGTTTCATATACTAGAATACAATACTATGAGCCCATGCATGGAAAAATTCACCAAAAAATATTTTGAAACCATTTAATAAAATGAATAGTTAAGGAATGAGACTTTTCTACCTTTCTCCTCAGTCACTGTCTCCAAATGTCCTCCACAAACAGGAACAGGATCACTGTAAGAAGTGGGCGCTGGTACATGTTTCCAGCCGCACAGGTTAATGTACAATATTCCTTCCTTTGGTTCCTAAAAAGTTATCAGAGAAAAAAGTGTTTTTTTTTTTTTTTTACATTTTTAGACTATATTAAGAAATTATGATTTCAACTATTTGCTCATGCCAGCCATTTTCTGTGGCATGGTTCAGTGATGGTTTGTTTATATGACTCTATAAAACCAGTCATAACAGATTATCATCAAAGTTTAAAAGTGTTAAATTAGTAGTTTACCAGCAGAGCAGTTCGGAGGCAGGCGTGCGGCTGCGGCAGTGAGTGAAACTCCGCTCCTTCCCGTAACTGGCGTTCAATGAAGGTCCTGTACTCCTCCGGATTATTCTGAGACATCTCATCTAACATCGACCAAAACTGATTCACCTGCTGCAGAGCTGCCTTATTATCATAGCCAGCGATATCCATGCTCAAAATGAACCTAACTAATATAACAACTAAACGAAATGCTAGTTAAATATCCAAGTGTAACGTTACTCGCGCTGCTTAAGGAAAAAAACAAAACAAAACAAAAAAATCACTAATATGAAAAAAAGACGTCTTACACACGACAATGTTAGTCACTCCAGGACAACCTTTTGGCCCTTTCAAAACACAAACGTTACCATAGAAACTAATCTAACGCATGCACTGTTCCTAGTTTTCCAATAGATGGTGTTGTTTACTCAAAATAACACTTTCCATAGGGCTTCTTGGTTGCAAGGAGCAGGAGAAAGCTGTATTTGTGTCTTACTGAAGACGATAAACTCTTTGTACGAGCCAATTGTGTTTTCTAGAATGCATGATGTAATAATTGGTACAATTTGCAGAACTTTATTTGGTATATTTGAGCTTCCAGCAGTAGTGACGTCATTGATGATGTAACTGACTATGTCTGATGTTAAGAGGTTGAAGTACCGCACTTTTTTTGTTTGTTTGTTTGTTTGTTTTTCTCTCTTTCTTCTTTCGGTTTTTATGTATAAGATTGCTGGAATACTTTGCAATGTCAATCTTGCTTTTAAAATTTGTGTATTGTTCTTTACTTTCTTAAATAAAAAAAAAAAAAAAAAGGTTGAAGTACCGCACTATCACGGGGAATGATTTTCGATGGATTGCAGCTAGAGACGTTGGAAACAACACAGTTTTTTGAACGAGTTATAACGAGTTATACAAGTTATAACGAACTATATCGAGTCTATTGTACCTTTGTACTTTTGGTTTTGTTTGCATTTCTTCTGTAAACTCTTTTAGTGGAAGATTCGGTCTTACTCGCGTGTTTCACAAATACTGGTTGTTGGACGAGCTGCAAAAGTGGTATAAGAACGTGCACAAAGACTCTTTAAAAACGTACAATTGCTTAGTGATTCATCTTATAATTCCTAACTATGGTAGCAATCGCTATGAATGCATAAAATGTATTAAATCGAATCGCGTATAATCACAAGCGACTATGATTGGACCAGACTTATCAGCGGTTGGAAATGTAACAGTTTGTACATGAGAGCAGCAGGCGCTGGCCTGGCAGAGTGGAGTTCCGGTTGATTAAACAGGAGTCAGACTTGTAAATTCACATTAATTAAATATTCTTGATTAGGCTAGACAGTCACAAGGATGGGAAAAAAATAAAACAAAGCAAAAAATAAATAAATAAAAAAATAAATAATAATAATAAAAATAAAATAAAATACATAAATAAATATATAAATAAATTGAAGGTGGAGAGAGTTCTGGGAATTCACTCCCACCACCCACAACCCCTTCCGGACCTGGGACTTTGGATTACAAGTCCACACACACACACACACACACACACGCACACTACAATAACAGTAGTAATACCAGTCTGACAAAACTGAAACTTATTTTTTAGGGTGTTTTTTTTCTCTTGATTGAAAAACAGAACAGCTCACATTTTCCTCTGCTGCAAATATTAACATTTATTTTAAAACCATGACATACAGCAAACATAGTGTACAAACATCAAAATGTAATCATAACTTTCTGTGTAAATGTTGAGGCTTTATATAATAAAATATAATAAATAAAATAAGTACACAATTTAAAAATGGTCAGGATATTCTTCTTTTCTCTTCTACTTTCAAACATCAGTCTTTAATAGCTCTAGGACAGGAACAAGATATAAAAGTAGAAAATAGTAGGCCTACATCAATGAACAGCTTAACTTTATGTTTCAAGGGTCACTGATGTCCATCTCTTCATTTACTTACCTCTATAATCTCATATATCCACTCTAAAAACTCAACCACTTTGGTATAAACTCCTGGATGGTTTGGCTCAGCACAGCCTGTTCCCCAGCTAACAACACCAACAAGCCTCCAGACATTTTCATCCTGGCAAACCAGAGGACCTCCACTGTCCCCCTAAGAAAACAAAGATTCAAGACTACACCTTTTCAAAAATGTATTATATAAATATTTTTGAAAAACTCTTTGAGAAGCATGAAGCTCACCTGGCATGCATCTACTTTTCCTTCGGTATATCCTGCACAGAGCATTCTAGGGGTGATCTCTCCATTGTACATGCAAGAACTATTGCATTTCTTTGTGCTTATTATAGGAACTGGTGCTTCTTTGAGAACTTCTGGTATATGAACTTCAAAAAGAATATTTGATCATTTGCATTTATGTATAGTACAATGCCTTTTGATATATACATGCATTCAAATATGCATTTGTAGAAAAACACAATACCATCATCTGGCTGTGTATATCCCCAACCAGAGATCCAGCACTGGGTTCCTCCTGGTAGATCATAATCATACTGAGGTAGACACACAGGTCTGATGGTGTCTGGGTGTGTGAAGAATGTTTAAAACCTGAAATAACTCATAGGAATTACATGCCACACTGTGACACATTTACTGATTACTGATTACCTGAGAAATTCAAAGGAGCACTTAATTTAACCAAAGCGATATCATTGTCATGAGTCCTGTGGTTGTAATTCTTGTTGTAGATGATCCTCTCCACAGCTAAGCCTTGGTATTGAGCCAGTTTAGCCGAATTGCTGGTTACAATACCAGCATAAACCACCCAGCTGGACACTTGAGGTAGCCTGTAGCTTCAATAAGCAAGCAAATCAGATGATATACACACTTATAATAAATTCCTTTACAGAAGCCAACATATAACTGTTGGAAACTGTAGTGGCATTATGTATTATGTTGCAGTGCTTGTCATCTATTTAATCCTGGACCTTTTGTTTTCACTGCCCCACATTCCAACACTATTGTCAACAACTACACAGTTCCAGTGGATGAGTCACAAAAACATGCCATTTTAGGGTTAAAGGAATAGTTCACCTCCCAGAAAATGAACGTTTGCTAAAAATGCACTCACATTCAGGCCATTCAAGATGTAGATCAGTTTGTTTCTTCTTGCTTAGAATTGGATGCTCAGCAGTGAATGGGTGCCATCGGAATAAGGCTATCTATCAATAATTTTCCATTTTCCAGCGAAAAGGTCAACTGGTCTGAATCAACTGGTCTGTGTTTGATCTGAATAAGCGCAGATCAAACACAGTTTACAAGTGAAAACAGTCCAAATTTTACTAAACAATACTATGTTGGTGGATTTTGATGTGAGAGGACCTCTTCACTGGAAGAAGTTATGGATTGTGGACTATTTAGGCACTTTACAAAACATTAAGTAATGTACTACAGTTGTGTGGCTTATTGTGATGTTTTTATTAGCTGCTTGGATGGCACCCATCAGAAGATATATTTTTGCGAATGTGATATTATGCAAAATTTCTCCAAACTGTTTTGATGAAAAACAAACTCATTTACATCATTTACACAAATAATTAAGTCGTAATTATTGTAAATGTAGAATCTTACTTGTGCACACAGTGAGCAGCTGTAACTAGCCATTGGTTGGTGATGATGGATCCTCCACAGATGTGGCGGTTACTGTAATAAAGACTCACTTGCCAGGGCCATCTGCCAAGAGTAGCTTCCACTCCTCCAACAATCCTAGGTAACTTTGCTCTGGTCCCACACTCTACAATGAAGCAAATAACAAACCCTCAGCCTCAAATAGATAGCGCGTATGTATAGCATGTATTATTTTAGACTTGAGTTTAGACTCACCAAAACATTTCAATGCTATAACCTTTCCTGTACTGCAGCTAACCCTGTGACAAAAAAAAAACAAACAAACAAAACATGCGGTATAGCTCTGGAAGCTCATGCCAAGTAAAATTATTTGTATTTTTTTAAAATAGCCTACCTGAAGCGCCATAAACTCTCCAAATTGCTTTGGTGTTCTGATGTGATTTGGACAAATCCATCTGTGTAGTTTGGCCCAATATCAGTCAGATTCACCCCTTTGTGCTTTGATAATCTGAAAGGAGATATTATATGACCACTTGCAACACTTAATTATTAAATATTTAGGCTAATCTAAAAATGACATCATTTTAACATCATTTTCATTCTCATATCCTGTTGGCTGTAGCTGTGAGACTACTATCACTGTGCTTTTTGTGTCTTTGAAAATGGCCTCTGCGATTCTGTAAAATTTCTCAACAGTAGAAACCATACAGGAAAGTTGACAGAACTTTAATTTGTGGGTGAACTATCACTTTAATATTCCTTGAAGTGACTTTATGCTGCACATGTCATGCTTTGAATTAGAACTGAACGTGACTTCAAAGTCCATTTCAACACTGCTGTCACTCTATGAATGGTTGACCTACAGAAAGCAGCCACAGCTGGTAGTCAAGTGAAAGGTGCTGAGATCTGCAAGTGTGTGTGTGTGTAATTCACCTGTCAGCATGCTCACCTCAGATAGCCCAGCTGTCGACATACAAGTGTTCCCAGAGAAGAGTTCCAACGCTCGTAACACACGGGCAGCCACGTCTGGAGCTTGTCCAGCTGGATCTCCAGAAGAGAGTTCTCAGCACTGATCCTGTAAAACACTGAGCCCTATTCAGTCAAAATCACTCCTAAAACAACATATCGTAGCACAGTGGATGGACTGCATTTTACCTGAGGATATATTCCAAAATAAAAGCATTTGTTGATACGTTGACAATTGCAGGTACAGCTCAATTCGCTGTGTCACAAAGGAGACTGTAATAGGTACATTTGAACTGAACCGTCCAAATTTATCTTTCCAATGCTTAAGTGAAGTAAACATACTTAAGTATACTTAAGTAAAGTAAACATATAAGAAGAACCATTTTACTACACTGTAGAAAAGCCTTGATGTAATTATGCAGCTGGATGCCAGTAACTTACTGTATTTTTATATTTATCAAATCTATTGGCAACAGTTTGTTCATTAAACATTAAACATTAAACATTAATAAGTCTGTATCTGTACAGAATAAAACTTTTTAAAACACCCTCATGCAAAAGCATTCTGGGAACCAGAAATCCAATTTTCATTTTTTTTCCTGATATTGGTTCCCAGAAATGCTTTGCATGAGGCTATTTTTATTAATTTTTAACATAAAACTTTTTAATGTTTAATGTTCATTTATCTTTGAACAAACTGTTGCCTGTTAATAACATAAATTTAAATCTAGAGTAAGTTGCTGGCATCCAGCTGCCAGTAATACTGTAATTTCTACAGGAATTTTTTACAGTGTAGGATTAATCAGACTTTTCAGGGATTTTTTTTTTTTTATGAAGGAGAGGACCATTTGAGGATGAATGATTCACCATAATAAATCAAATTCCATAACTGTATATGGGAGTACCATTTAATGCAAGCACATTCAGAATAATGAATGAATCAGACTTTCCATCACTTAATATGAAATAAAAGACTGTTTAAGTGTGTGTGTGTGTGTGTTTGATTATTCTGCTAAAACTAGTTTATGTTGAAAAAATGTAACTACTGTCACGCTACTGAAAAAAATGTACACAAGATAACATTCTAGTACTGTTTTTAGTTGCATAGTTGCATAGTTTTATTTCACTTAATTTCTACTTCCTCTCCTTTTAGTTTGCTTCTCTTGTTTACGTATTTTGTTACAGCTTTCACTGGTCATTGTTTATGTCACTTTGTTTATAGTGCCAGTGAGTTTGAATGAATGTCCACTGCGCTGTTTACCTGCTGGCTCTCTGTTGTTTTCACAGAACATGCAAATAAAGGGACAATTACCTTTCCTGGGGTCTGTCACAGAGATGTCCTCGGTTACATTGCAGAAGGATGTGTCTTTAGTGTCTCCTAAGCTCGCAGGGCTCTGTGCTGAGTTTGGCCTTAAAAGAATTTTCACTGGACAAAGACATTAAATGCGGACATATTTCATTTGAGCGCTTTGTGTTTCTACATAAATGCATGAGCTTAAACAACGTTTTTTAAATTATGTAACTTATTACCTATAAACCATACTCCAATGACAACACCTCCCAGCAGACAGAGTACACATAGAGCTGCAAACACTCTCACCAGTTTATGGGCCGTCACTTTGCCAGACACTGTATGAAATAATAATAGTTGTTCAACAAATTTAATCTACTTTACTGAAATGTATTTACAGTCTACTCATATAATATATAATATAACGTATGTAATATAAAATTATAAGCATTCTAAATATTTAATAACCTTTTATGACCTTTGCTAATGCTTTAAAAGCAGCATAGGTCTTATCAGGTAAGTGTTAATAAACAGACTTGCCTGGATGAAGAAACTGTAGCTCTCTGATCCAGGTGAGATTGTTCTGGTTTGTCTCAATCCTGTCCACCTGCAGATGCTCTGGATGGAAAGACTGTCTGACCACCACAGGATTCTCAATCACTGCCACAGCATCTCTGCTGAGACTCTGTAATAGAAGCACTGACCCAGCGTCAAATCTTTAACATTATAACTACAATAAACTTATTAACCAACAAAACCATTATTAAAATAGATCTGATGCACTGTTCTGATGTCAGTAAATGGGACAATATTGATATTTGTGTTCAAAATAATGTTACTGTTTTTTTATGCAAATTAACATACTTTGTCAACATTTGTATGGCAAACACAACACAATAAAGCTATTTTTTATTTTTATAGATAGGCTTTATATTTGTGACACATTTTAGGAGGTTGTAGGACATTAATTTTATATATAAAAAAAAATTTATGCTGCATAATAAGATATCAGACACTATTTTTGAAAACAGCAAACAGTTTTAAATAGAATATGAGCTAGAAGCACTCAGAATACAACAAGACTAGTAAATATGTTTTGTTATGAATGTCCTTTTGCTAAATAATCTTCTGCAGGGTAGTAGCATAAAGCTAATACCATGAAACTTTTAGTTATTACTGTAAAAAAACAGCAATATAATAATACTGCTGATTCTTTTTAATTCTACTTCCTTTGTCTACTTGTTTTTTTTAACCATATATGCAATAAAATATTTTTATAAGTCAAAAAACATCACTAAATTAAATTGAATTAATTAATTGTCACTACAGATCTGAAAGTATCCTGTAAACTATAAAATATATATTTTTATAGCTATAAATAATATTCGTTAAATGTATTCATTAGGCACCAAAAAAGTCTTGAATGCAAACAGAATCATTCTAACATCAAATTGTCATATAGACTCAAAAAAGACATTGTCTTAATTAAAAAATATTATTATATTAAATATTATTAGATATGCTTCTGTATTTGAGCATGATGGAAGTAACTCACCATGTTTTGGTTGTTTAGATCCAGGGGTTTCCTGGCGTCAGCTGCTGGGACTCTTTCTCTCATCCACTCACCTCCATCACAGCAGAGATGCTGCACACCAGCAGCTGTCTGAACACTGAGCAGAATGCAACTCTGGATTTTTACTCCACAAAGAGACAATGAGGTCAGCAGTGGAGCAAAGAATGAACCCGTTGTTTTACCTAGGGGGTCATGGGGCCTATCCTGACTGCCTGAACCAGCCCTTTGTAGGGCTAAACATCTCCAAAGATATCCACCTGTCACTGATAGGATACAGGCTGCACCACCTTCACCTGTGCCAGTGCCAGAGTACAACTTATTACCTGATAGTTCACAGCTTCTGAGAAAAAAGGGTTGTAATTACAGTATGTTGAAAAGTCTAATTTCTCAGGAATTTCACACTGATAAAAAAAAAAGAAAGAAAGTAACTTTTGGTGTCTCTGCATTAGAGGTCTCTCTCACTTATTAACAGTAATAGGTTGTAAATGTTCAATGGGAAAACAAAACACCCCCCAAATATTTTTTTTTTTAGTGTTCTGAGTAGGGGTGTCCTCGAATGGTTGACGATTCGATGCTTCGATTCGAAGAGCTTGATTCGACTCCCGATCTCATAGTCGAATATTCGCGGGGTGTTATGATCATACCATTTGGCTATATGGGGGT
>JAUCMS010000025.1:7080529-7096249 GCA_032357445.1 Enteromius radiatus
ATCTAGAAGACTGTCTAACACTTGATGGCTGCTCTGTCAGTTCTTCTTCATCAGTCAGGAACCTAGGTGTGCTGTTTAAAGATTTTATTCTCAAAATATTAGACTTCAATCTTGTAGTTTTAGATTCTTTTCTTTTGTTGTTGTTTTTTTTTTTTGGTGGCACGAAAACGCCATTGTAAATTTCAAACTTTAATAAAGACACCAGGCACAGCAAATGCTGCAAAAGCATAGGACCAGTAGCGTTAACGTCCATAGTAATGAAATCATTGGAATATACTGTATTATGACAGAGGAATTGAGAGAGAATACATTGCATAAATGAAATCCTTATCAATTTGCGTACAATGGAAATAGAAGTACGTGATGCTTTGAATTCTATAAAATTTTTTATTGTAAAACATCTTGAAACTTCTGTAGCTTACCAAGTGATGTGTATGGATCTGAGTTCAGTGTTTAAAAACCCTAGTTCCAGAGATTGTGTTACTTCAGTTAAAACAGATGGAAGCGAGTCCTTATTTAAATGGTAATATGCATTTCTAATTGGACGACAAAAGCAAGTAAAAATTCTCGACTTTCTTATAAATATTGGACACAAATATTGGAGCTCCTGAAATATTTGTATGTTCCTTTTTTTAATATATTGGAATTGATTGTAGGATTGATTGTGAATTTAAATATATATATATATATATATATAGCCTTTATCCGGGAAACGGCGTCGCCCTGGCAAATCATCAGCGGCACCTGGGAACGATCAATGCGGGCCAATCGGTCACGGCTTTAATACAGCCAGTGAAGGACTGGTAATTCGAGCACTGACTCCACGCCAACAGCACGTTGACGCTAACGCTATTGTTTTCTTCTCACCAGAGCTCAGCCTGTGACCGCTTGGCCTCGCTGCCCACTCACCTGGTTCACCTTGGCCTCACGGATCACCTACTCACCTGGGAAGAGGAAGAAGAGCACCACAGCACCGCACGCCAGCCTTCAGCACCATCATCCACTTCGGTTCATTTTCGGTCACTTTGTAAATAAAATCCACCGGGGCTTGCACTCAGTTCCCTTGTTATGTTGTCTTTGCCCGGCGGCGACAATATATATTTGACCCAAAGTTGGTGGGGGTTCATGGTCCAATTTTAGTTAATCTGTAGTTAAATTGTCTCAGTCTCTATCCAGAACAGATGGTGTATCAGCACAAAGAGATGACCTTCTGATCTTCACCGGAGACCAGAACACCTAGATGAAGAGATCACCTGAACCAAATTCACACAAACACACACACTATAAGTCCCTTGCACAGTTAAATGTGTTTTTTAATTCCATAACAACATGTAATTGAGTTTGTGTGTGTATGTGTTTAGTAAATATTTGTATTTTTATATGTTTGATCTGGGGTCCGTTCTTCGTACCTCGCTAACTAAGTTAGCTGGATTTGATTGTTGACAATTTTGCATGATCTTGGATCGTTCGGTTCTTCGATGCTCATCCGGGACTGTCATAGCAACAGATCAGTAAGCATAAACCTGTTCGGGAGCAGGCTTACTTTATGTAAACAGGATTAGATTGCGGCCACTCAGTTATGTCCACTTCATTTATACGAAAGCAACAGCGATATTTGCCCAATTAATTTTGTACTATTATATTACAAGTCAAAGATGGCCGCGCATATGTGACGCAGGATATTATATATTAAAAAATGCAGTCTGTCGTTTGAAAAGTGCATATGTTACTTAAACATAGTTTGTGTAACACTGTTTTTCCATAAATAAATAAAGATAATGCAGTATTTGATTCTCTTATTGATTTCATACAGATACATACAGGTCATTGTTTTAAAAAAAGATGAAATGTACTATTAATCATTCTATGTCATATATTTGATTATTTCAGATTTAATTTATATTTTTGAGTAGTAATATTAAATGACTTTGTGTGATCAAGATGAGAGCACGGCTATAAAAGCAAAGGTGGATTTAGGAAGTCTGTCTCAGCCATGTCCTGTCCGTTTGTACATGAGCAACCCATTGAGGAAGGTGCAAGGTTGGTTAAGAAAGTATTCAGAATTCAATGTACATTGCGGGATAGACAGGATCCTTTAGGGCAGCAAGACAGTGAGCTCAGAGAGAGATATCGTTTTTCCTGTGAGGGTATTAAACCAACTTGTTGGATCCCTATGTTAAGAGTTCCACTCGCCATAGTTGGGCATTAACAACCGCACAAACTGTGTGCATTGCCTTGCGTATCTTTGCAAGTGGCACGTTTCTGTACGCTGTTTGAGACAAAGAAGAACATTGGCACAAAAGTGCTATCTGCCGTTCCATTCGCAAACTATACCTGGCACTCAAGCATTTTCTGGGTGTGTTTGTGGTTTTTCCAAACCACTTAAGACCACAGGTTGTGAAACAGGGTTTTTTTCTAATGCAGGTACATAAAATTTGATAATGTATGTCATGCAATCATGACCTATGTCTGTAACTAAAGCTTGATTGTTTGCAGGCTTGTCTATTGTTATTGGTACCATAGACTGCACACACATTGCCATTAAGGGCCCCCCAGGCCCCAATGAAGGGGATTTTGTCAATCGAAAGAGGGTTCACAGTATAAATGTGCAGGTGAGTAATACTAATATTTTAGATGGAAATATATAATGAAAAGGAGTGTGTTCACATATAATGAAATCTCTTGGATGGTGTGTGACTCTATGTACCATATCACAAATGTGGAAGCTAAATGGCCCGGATCAGTGCATGACTCAAGAATTTTCAGAGTCTGGGTTGTGCACATTATTTGAACGTGGTAAGAAAAAGAGACTTATTTTGATATTATTTCATACTTATTTTGGGCCTAACATAACAGCATTTCTCCATTACTTTTCTCCATGGGATTCTCCTTGGAGACAGGGGTTATGCACATAGGCAGTACTTCATGACACCGTTCCCTGACCCCAACCCTGGGCCATAATCCCACTACAATGCAGTTCTAGCCAGGACAAGGGCACACATTAAAATGACCTTTGGGCAAATAAAGGGAAGATTTCAGTGTCTGAAAAGTCTGAGGGTTGCCGATCAGTGTTTCTACTATCAATATGTAGCCCCTTTTAAGCCACCCAGTGATCTCAAATTACTTCATCCAGCTATGCTAATCATCAACAACAGGTGCGTTTGGAAAACCAGAATAGCGAGCTCATAGTTAGCGCAATGATTTGATTTTGGATGTAGTTAGGGACGTATGAAGAAACCTCTTGACTGCCTAAGATAAATTTCTCCTAACAGAGACAATAAAATAGAAACTAAAACTAAAATTTGAGTGAAGCCAAAATTCTGCGCTTAAACGTTAAACTATGTACTAGCCTATAAACTATGTTTATAATACTTATAAACTGCATTAGTGTTTAAATACAATAAAAAAATGAAGAAACCAATCTGTATAAAATGTTTGTTTTGTAGTGTAGATCTCTGGTAATCCTGTGTCAGCTGCAGATTTTTAGTAGGTAGCACTTTACAGTAAGGTCTCATTAGTTAACATCAGCTAATGCATTTACTAACAAAGAGAAAAACATTCAATACAGTATCTGACCTTAGTAAAAATACTAAAAACTGTTCATTGTTATTTTGTCTTAGTTCAGGTCATTTTAATATTAGCAGACAGCATTGATTTGAATGATTGTGTTTTTGTATTATAATTTCCTGATTTTGCTGTAACGTGTCTAATCCAAAAATCTACAAATGTTGCAAAATCCAGGATATTGGCATACTTCATATCAGTGTGAAATGTAGCCTTTATCCAAAAGTTCCTTTTGAGAAACTGAATTAATGATTCAAGCCATGAACTGTTTAGACCGATTTGTTGAAGTTCAACAGATACATTTCTTTGCAAACATCACATGTGAAACTCTTTCGGGACTAATCATCAGTGTTTGTAAGCTGTTTACACTGTAGACCTCATTATGGCTCACAGGTCATTACAGCATGTCATTTGTTCAGCCTTTCCCTTGTTAGCAATTGGCAGTTAGCTAATGCCTCAGTCACACTGATTGCTTTCCAAACAAACAGGCTTATTACCAATTAAAAGGCTAAATAAGAGGGTCTGTTTTAATAATTAATGACAGTGTTGATTACTTTCATCAAACCTAATGAGCCACCAAGGCTTTAAAGCCATTCCACAGGTAAACAGCTAAGTGAATCACATGGGATGAGGTTACAGTTTGATTGGCAGTTTACCTAATAAAGAGTTGTTGCTCTCAAAAGGACATGGTTATGAAGTCACAAGAAAATTCTATTGTGTTTGCAAACATTACATATCTCCTTATGTGCCAGGTATGACCATGATTTATCACTCAATCTTTATTATCTATGAAGGGGTTGTGTCCTCATATTTCATCAACAATATAATATTAAAGAAATTAATAATATGTAATTAAAGAAAACTGCATTGATAGTAGACTTTAGAAATCAGTTGTGCAATAGAAATTAAATAAAAGCTATCAGTGGCAATCGGTGGGAAAACAAATGGAACAAATGGGAACCATGTAAAAAGTGTTACTCAAAGCAATTATTTTTTTTTTAATGTTTTGCAATTAATTCATTTTCTTTCTTTTCTCTCTCCTTTATTCATTATTTATTTATTGTTATTTTGAGTATGCCATGAGTATGTTAAGCAAATTGTCATTGAAAAGATGTGCATAACAAGCTATTGAGGTCAAATAATATATTATATAAGCAATTAATAGTGTGTGTGTGTGTGTGTGTGTATATATAAATATGTGTGTGTGTGTGTGTGTGTGTATATATATATATATATATATATATATATTATACAAATACATGATTGTATATTTAAGTATATATTTAAGAAAAACATGTTTGTATATTCAATAAATGTGTGTGTGTATATGTATGTATATATATATATATATATATATATATATATATATAAAAAAATATAAAAACACATTAATTTATATGCATGTTTATATGCAATATTTTCAAAATATATACTGTATGTATGTGTATTTAAATAATATTTATATAAGGTTCATTAGCTTTTCATTTTAGGTTATTGATTTTATTTAAAACTATTTCATCTTTATTTAACATCTAATAATAACCAAGCAAAGAACATGGGACTTTGTCTAATATTTACTAAAATATCCATAATGGGAAACCAAAATATTGGCTATATTATACACTAAACAGCGAAAATACAAGTAACACACTGAAGTTTTTGTTGTAGAAAAACTTTTTTTGTTTTTTTTGTTTTTTACAACATTCTCCAATAATATTTGTATTATTTTAATATTATTTATTTATTTATTTATTTTAAAGTCTATTTAAAAGTTGTTTACATGAATACTATTGTTGTTTCATTTAATTTATTCACCATCTATTTTTTTGCTGTGAAAGAGTTCACCTCTATGCTGTCCATTGGTCATGATGGACTGTATTATGGACTGTAACTGGGGAAATAAAGGTAATAATGTCACTCCATGAGAAATGCAGTATATATTCTATTAAGAAATAGTCCCAACGGTATTAGTACATCAAGTTACCACTAGAGGGCGTAATCACCAAATACATCTGCAGAGGCCCTTAAAGCCAACATTCCTGTATTAATTAAATAAAAATCATCATATTCCCCGCCCGATCCCTTACTAAAAATGTAACAGTTCTCACACAGAAAGCGTTGAACGGTGAAAAAAATACTCTGTCTCACAACGTTTCTGTTACAAGTTTATTTTAGAACACTGACGTATACAGAGATGTGTCTGAACCCACATAGAGAAGGGAAAAGGAATCTACACCTCTATCTGCAGCATCAAAATCACCACACAGTGCTTCAAAACAGCATCTCTATGCTGAAACAAAGAGAAGAACAAAAACCCTACAAGGCTATAATACAAAATTTATGCACAAAAACAAAGTAACAACAATTGGGCACCTTTTTAAAAGTTACACAAAGAACTGGTGCTGAGGTAGACAATACAATAAAGTAAAACACGACGAATGTAAAACCATTTCGACACCAAGAACACGGTCTTGTCACTAGAACAAGGCAAATGGAGCGAAAATGGCCGTTTGGTCCCACGTGGAGCCTCAGTCCGAGTTTTCATTTGTGTAACGATGGCACAAATACGGGTGCACTGAGTGACATGGCTACTTCCTGTCTGAAAGCAAAGTAAAACACAGTGATACAGCGGCAGGGATGCCAAGTTTTCACTTAAATGCTGACCTGTAGGTTTATTGCTTGTGGCGACCAAAAAAGGGCTTACAAAACTAAATGTAGTATCTGTAACGACGAAGAAAGCGCAGGTGTTTATCTTTAAATTGATATCGGCGATGTTCCGTGAGTAAAGTGAAGGCATCCCTGATTGCCTAAGAGCACAGTTCATATCAAGGTGGCTTTGCATAAAGACACAAATACAGGGCAGATGATGTATCAAATCTTTTACGGGGTGTCTGTCAGAGCACCTCTTTGTTGCTAACCGGTGCATGTATTTAACACTGAAGAAGTCGACCACATTGACTCACACACTGCACACACAAGGACCAGTACAGACCGTATAGGTGACTCTAATCTTACAGTGAGCGGTGAACACGATACAAACACACAGATACAGCTTTACTTTTCTTGTCTTACAGGTCGCTTGTGCTCCTTGACCTACAGCTCTTGGCATTAGTTCACTCACAGTCATTTTATACTCAAAACGTGGAATCATCATCATCATATGAACTGACACCCAGCAGCAATGACTACAATATGTTTTTACAAACATCTACTACTTGTATATGTTTAACATTGTAAAATAAGCACAAGAAAACAATTTTTCCACGCAAATCAAGAACAAGCACAAATGCAAAAGATACTGTAAAAATATTTGCCTCACTCAAAATGAAAAAAAAAAAAAAAAGAACAGGGGTTGCACAATACCCCGTACAAAAATACAACATATTCCCTTATCAAAGTGCCGCGTTTGGCTCTTGTCGAGAGATTTATTTTCACAGAAAATCACCTATTAGTTTTTTTTTTGTTTTCTCTAGCGAACTTTTCCACGTAACTGCACGCATCAGTACCGCATCTCTGATGACTTACCGCTTGAATAATTTTCACATAAAAACATCATTTTTATTCACATTGTTTCAAGTTTATCCCCTCAAGTATCTAATAACTAAACATTTTCTCAACGCTAGTCTAAAATCATCTAGAATGTATGCATCTACCCTTTCAGGCTGAATACGTTTCATCATAAGGAGTGTAAATATAACGATGAACCAACCGGGTTGTTGTTTTGTTTTTTTCTCTAGTGAATGGAAACATAAAAGTGGGTGTAAATGAAAATGCTAGTTACAAGCAAAACAAAAGTGTGCTTTTTGCTTTAGTGCAAAACTGAGAGCAGAGTAGAGGTAGCCCTGAAACAGATGGCAGAGAGGCAGATATGCACACTAGTACTATGCTAAACGCTAAAATACCACTGAATAATACACAGACCCAGAAGGAATCAGCATTTAAGAAGTGGCCACATTAGCAAATTTCAAAGTCATTTCATAAGCATTAAAAAGTTAATTGTCAATTTTATGTGAATGCATATGTTACTTGAAAATAAATGAAAACCTGCGATATTTAGTGAATAAATGTACTGTAAGCATGATATGTCATTACGCTACTGCAGACTGAACAAGAATGAAAGCTGTTATTATTGTAATATTATTCTCTTTGTACTTGTACTGGTGAATGAGACACAAGTTAATCTGACAGCGTTGCATTCAACACTGTACCAAAGCATGTGTTAGTCTTTGGTCTGTCTGCGTTCATGTGATTTGGAGGAGGCGTGGCTTTGAGTAATTTGCAGGATGGGTGGGATCTTATGCTTTAATATTTAGCTTGTTATTGCTAGCCTCTCCGAAATCATGTACCCTACTTTTGATGATGCGATTCGTATGAAAATGTGCTTTCTTTTTGGTTTTTAAATGTCGAATTTGAACCTGTTGCGAAATTTGTGAAAATTTCCTATCAATTCCTATCGAAAAGATGGATTTCCAACTATATCTCATGAGAAAACGTAACCGTTTTATGAAGAGTTGATTTTGTGTGAACGCATATGATGTGATTTGTTTGAAAATGTAAGGTTGAACCTGTTGTGAAAACGTTCACTCTTCAGTAACATTGATTCCGACTGAAAAGACTGGATTTCCATGAGAATTGGAAATCAATTTGTGACCAATTTGCCAAAAATATAAAATAGCCTTTACCATTTTTAGTAGTGCAGAATAGATTTAAACACAGTAAAATGTTTTAAATGTAAAGTACTACAAACTTATTGATAGTAAAACAACAAGCGTTCCGATTTTCTCTTAAATTTCTATCAGATTCCATATGGGCCTGATGATGTGGCATTGTAAATGCGTTGTACAGCTTTTAAACACATGCTCAGCAGGAAATGAGAGACAAAGACTAGTACAAAAATAAATCTAGCATGTGAGGTAACAAAATTAGGCAATTCAAGTAAAATGTTTGAACAGAGATGACAGAACACAAACTACAACTGCGAGCTAACTACAATTATCCTCAGCAGAAGACTGCAGAAACATATACTGCATTGTGGTTTTTAAAAATAATCTCTTTTTAATTCATAAATGTATTTATGAGTACGATATTAACATTTCATTAGACTAAAATGCCTGTAGATGCAAAACTGCGATTTCGTTATGTTACCATGTGAACATAAAAAAGAAATCAACTGACATGCTGTATTATTTGGTGTGAAAGTGAGTGAAATGAAAGCAAATCACATTCACCTCTCTGGCTTCGTCTGAATGCACTACATGCATAAATGGTGCTGAAAACAAAAACAAACAAAAAAACGGGCCTCTGAAACTCTGAAAGTGCACAGTGTAGTTATTTAAGGTTGAACAAATGTCCCTGAACATCCACTATAGTTGCTTGGCAGCACAATTTAGATGTACCACTGAGAAAAGCTGTTTTGTTAAGTACTTTATTAGGCTTTAAAGAAAATGACTAATGGGTCCAACCCTGTGCATTTCCTCGCATGTATTTATAAAAAAAATTGAGGACTACAGAGCCTAATAATGAACTTAAGGGAGCAATTTGCTAAAAAAGGGCATAATTGTATTCGCTAATGTGTTTAGCTCCTCTATTTCATTGTGTGTGTGAGTTTTCAGCTTTGGTCCATGTTTTTTATTTGACTCAGAATAGCTCCATTAAGACCCCATGAAATCATAATTGGAGACTCTGAGTCCACTTGTGTTTGCTTTGAGGTTGCTAGCATATTCTGAATGTTGACCTTTAACAGATATGCATTTAAAATTATGGTTGTGATGAAACTAAAGCCTACTGGATGATCTCTATGACAGATTCCATGGGGTTTTGAAAATCTATGGCTTTATGTGTTGTCCATGGAGATTTTTTTTTTTTTACAGGAATCCTTATTTGAATAAAAAATTACAAGTATGATCGTGCAGGGAATTTCTCCAAATCAACAGGGTGGAATGTAGAAAAAAGGATTCTCGTCATAGTGGTGGACTGTACTAACACTTCCTCAAATTTCACATCCCTTTATCACATATAACATTTCCATTTAATTTGTGAGTGCAGTTACATCCTAAAAATGTGCACAAATGCATGTCACAAACAAAAGGTAAAAAAAAAAAATCCACGTCACATTTCGTCACTTTGACCACGCCTCTTCACCGTCTTTGGCCTGGACCAAAAGCAAACCTTCAGGTGACTTGTCCTTGGGTGCATCTTGCCACTTTCTCATTGGGTTTTATCGGGCCGTCTCACACGTAGCAGAGGTACAGGTAGGTCTTCTCTATCCTCCAGTCCGGGGGCACATCCTCGGGCTTGTGGGCCTTTATGTGCTTCTGCATGGACGAGAGGCTGGGGCAGTACTCCTGGCAGATGGTGCACTGGTACGGCGAAGCGCCGTTGTGGGTACGCAGGTGTTTGATCATGGCGGAGTAGTCCCGAGAGCGCTGGTGGCACAGCTTGCATTCAAACGGCTTCTCACCTGTGCAGAACAAGTACAGAACATTTCATACTAGCAATAATGTGAAAATGACAGAAACAGCTGTGTTGATTAAAGACAGCATGAAATGGAAATAACAGCATATTTTACTTCCATAATGTGATGGATATTGTTTGAATTTATTCCAGGGTGATGTTTTTTATTTTTTTACTAAAAGTAAATCATTATTTTTACTTAAAATAAAAAAGCATTAACTGAAAAAAAAAAAAATTGGCAAAAACAAATATTACAAATGTCAAAAAAAAACTTTTATTTCGGCTAGTTGAATTTTGAATTTATGTTTACTTTAACTGATACTAAAATAATGAAATAAAAAATATTAAATATATAAAATATAAATAATTAAATAGTAAAAATTAGGACTAATTAACTAATTGAACTGAAAAGCAGTTAAAAATAAAAACAGAAAATATACAAATAAGATCTAAATCAAAATACAACTAATAAAAAATAAATAAACTATATAATAGCATAACAGTGATACTGAAATAAAATAACTAAATGTATACTAATAACTATATATAAAATAAAAGTAATTAAATTATAAAAATGATAAATACAGCAAAACTAGTAAAACGGAAAATATACATCAATCTAATTCAAAATACAACTAATAAAAACTACTACATTCAAA
Organism: Enteromius radiatus; assembly: GCA_032357445.1. Classification (NCBI taxonomy): domain Eukaryota; kingdom Metazoa; phylum Chordata; class Actinopteri; order Cypriniformes; family Cyprinidae; genus Enteromius; species Enteromius radiatus. Next base: position 7,091,206 of record JAUCMS010000025.1, read on the forward strand.
TTAAAAACTAATGAAATTCTATAGTATTATATCCTTGATAATGAAGTAATACAGCATTCTGAATAAATAAAAAAATTAGTTCATACATATAGTAGTGATTTAACTGAACCTATGCTATAATTATTATTAATTATTTTTCATTAAAGAAGTAAATTCTTGAAAAGAAAAACATTTAAGCAGTTTAGAAAATGTTTAACTAAATTATATTTTTATATAATACATGTGCCTTACTGCTTATTATTATTATTAGAAAAAAAAAATGATTGAAAGATTTATCAGGACAGCAACATGTCCAAGATTTCCCATACTATCTCTGCTTCCTGTCTGACGAGGTGGAGTTAAGCTGCCACCTGCTGCCCAGGACGGGAACGACAGATGTGTAGAGCCGTGGGTGTTCAACCTGCCACTGAGCACAGCAAACCAAGTATTGATTCTTCATTGACAGCAAGTGTAAATGTCAGTGATTCTCCGGCAGGTTGTGTGAAGGAGCAGTGGCCTTTCAGCCGAGAGTTTCTGCTCTTGTTATCTTCACCTGCCTGGTCTTGTGGCCGTAGCCCCGTTTGACACAAAGACAGCAATTATTTGACAGGCCTGCTGATAGGTTTGCTTTAGCAGCTGCCTTATTGAGGGCCAGAGAGCAGCAGCAATCAGCCTGTAATTCCAGCTCAGCTGAAAGATTTAATATGCCACCGTGGCGAGACCACGACAGAACAAAATAGACACAAGGAATTTAATCTAGCGTGGACCTGAAAATGTCAAGATCTGAATTCTTCGGTGTAAAACTGCAGCCCTGTAGCGTAATACAATTCATTTATCATGTTATAAAGCTGTTGCCTTGTTTTATTATATCATATTTGCTAGAAGGCACCATGCTGGCTCAGCCGTGTCAGAGATCTCCAGCCTGCAAGAGCAGGTCAATGTGTTACCCGTGTGTATCTATTAACCTGTGAGCTTCTAAAGCTTTGGGAACCGCTGCTGGAGTGAAGCGGTCATCAGATATGGAATGAATGTGGCTGACCTGTGTGGACACGGTAGTGGGTCTCCAGCTGGTGCTTGAGGCTGAACTTCTTGCCGCAGCCGTTACATTCATAAGGCTTCTCTCCGGTGTGGATGCGCTTGTGACCCTTCAGAGTGCTCTCGTCGCGGAAGCAGCTCCCACAGAACTCACACTCGAACGGGTGGTCACCTGCCATGCAGAGAGATAAATGATAAAGGTGTTGGTCTGAATGCATTTATAATTGAGAGATTCTAGAAAGCATCTGATCGGAGAATGAGATGTTTCCAGCACTGCTTTTTAGCAGAAGAAAATTAATGAATAATACATAAAACAGAGATCGGGAGCAGTGTTCCCGAGCCAGTGAGCCAGTTCTTTTTAGTGAATCAAAACCACATTGCACTGCCAGTGTAGTCTGATTCAGGAACAAATTATACTCGAGTCGGTTCTTTTTCATGAATCCAAATCATCCAGCACTACAGCACTTGTTTTTATATGCATTATTTTGATTATGACTTTACTTTTTTTATTGTAATTTAATTTTTTCCTCTCTTTTGTTTCATGGTCCTGGGCAGATCAAGGACTTTTTGTATAAAACTGTTTTATACATTGTCATGCTTTTGTGCTGGCAAATAAAAAAGGGTTATCAAAATAGTAAAATAAAATAAAATTTATATTAAATTATTGACAAGTTTTAGTGTTGTTTTAGCATTAATTACACAATCACACACAAAATAAAAACTCAATTTTACATATATTATATATATATATATATATATATATTTATTTATTTTAGTTTAAGCATTAATAATTATTCATCTGATTTTGCAATTTAGATTTTGTACTTTTTCAGTTAGCTTCCAAGGCAACTTTTATTCTATGATTTTTGCTTGTTTTTACATTATAATATAGTGTTGAATTATTTATATTCATTATATTTTATTAAAATAATTTCACTTGTTTCATTTCATTTTTTTAGATGTTTAAAAATAACAAATTGAATCAAACAGGAATCACATCCAACTGAATCAAATCAAGAGCTTCCTATAAATTTGAATTGAACTGAATCTTTCTCAATATCCCGCTCTATGTGTACATGGTTTCTTGCTGTTTAAAGCTGATCATTAGCTCTTCCAAATTGGTTTGCTTGGTTGACTAGTTGCACTCCAAGCCGGTGGGGGCTTAAGGTGACCTGTTTGGCCACATTTCAAAATATAACTTAAAAACACAGCTTAGTCTGGCATGTCCTGAATTTTCCAGTCAATCCTTATTAAACAAGAAGCCTAACATTTCCTCAGCGATCACAAAGAACTGTTGTATCGACACTTGTAAATAAAAACATGCAGAGGGCTGCGCTCAGATGACAGAGTTATTAATATCGAGTAAACATCACAAGGTGCTGAAATGGAATTATCCGGCATATTTCTCTCCGCCGGCTGTTCTAATGTCAGTGATCAGTACCAGTCTGATATGTAGTGATTTCCAACGCCGGGCGATTGCTAATTGCTTTCCCGCTCTGACTAACAGCCCCTCATATCATTTCCTGAGACAGCAGCGGCATATAACGCTCGCAATATTTAATACATTTCAGCCCGGGCGGCGTGGCTTTAAAGTCATTGGCGCTGACCTATGCTCTTCATTATCTCCCTGTCCAAGTGCTAGCTGTGCTCGGGAATAAATTGCATCTCTTGTTATGTTCCGTCATGCTCCGACTTAAACCCTCCTCTTAAGAGACAATGCAGAAATTCCCTGAGCACGTTCTCTAAGCCAATCACAACCCGCCATTCACATTCAAATACACTTCTGCCGGAGATGAATGGGTTTCTATCTGGGCTGAGAGAGAGAGAGAGAAAAAAAAAAGCAGACTGGGAGAGATGAGATCCCTAGTGAACAGATATGAGATGATAGATAGAGTGGCAGTCTTTATGCATCTGTATCAACTTATCCGATGCACCTTCTGAAAGCCCTCCAGCCTGTCTGTCATTAAAGTTAATTGCCCAGAGGCGGGCAGCAGGCAGGCCAGACTCGCAACACCACAGGCATGCTAATGCGCTAACGCTGTCTACTGCCAGCGCATTCTGAACACGTCACTGGCTATACGCATCGGAGGAAATATCCACAGGTATCAGCTTTGGTGCGTTTCCACGCTTTTGAAGTCTATTATTGTGCAGGCGATGTCGAACTGGAAGTTAAACGCAGTGTCAAACGCGCTTGAAAGTGTTTATTGGCGACGGTACATTTTAGGTTACATGCTACTGCTCCATAATAAATAAAAAGCATTGAGTTTTACATAAGCATTGTTAAATATTGAATAAGGCTGACAAAATGGCTTGAAAGTCAAGGCCGAACGACCTGCAGACTGTCTGTGCCATAAGCAGTGTGAGCTTTGTGCTCTGTACCATCAAACACAGCTGTGAACATAGACAGCCGCCACTGTCTGCAAATGGCCTGGCAGTGAAATGGAGAGCGAACAGGAATGGCATATTAATGAGAACAGGCTACATGTGCAGAATGAAGAGAGGAGCAACTGGAGACGCACGCAGCCCATTGTTTGATTTTTGCAAATACAATGCAGATGGTATGAAATATACAGGTTGCTGTTGCAGGAGACCAGGTATTCCTTTTTTACATCTACGGTTCTTTTTATTTATTAGTTGTTGCATCATGAAATATTTTAGATGGAGATACTAGTAGAGTTGATGATTTATGGTTAGTGCTAGTAGATCAATATCAATGTTGTTTACCAGCTAAAATACGGATTTAAATTATTTTTTTTCTGATGATGCTGTTGACCAAGAGAGGCTTTTTGATAGATAGATTTTGAGTTTGACCTAAAATATTGCAACCAAAACACAGAAACCTTCAATACGACCGCAAATATGTCAAATTAACTTCTTAATTCTTAAATGAAGCACACCTAAGATAATCAATCTCCTAGGCTTTGAAAAGATTTCTAAATTGCCAAAATGAAAGGGTTTTGGCTTTGTTTTCCTGTTGATATGTTCTCCACAGTTCTTGTGCATTATAATTTTGCATATTTGCACTACTTTGACCATTTTCTGTCTTATTGCACACCACAACTGGTCGATTATATGCAATGCCTGCATGTTATTAATCAAGACTTTTCAGGTATTACCTTTAAACCAGTATAAAATGAGCTAACAATTCAATTATACCATACCATATTATACTGTTCTTTGTTTTTAGTTACCCAACTTTTCACCAGACTGGAAACTGTTTAAGGATTGGTATTCTAATAACTATGTAGATGAAGATAATATGAGATGTGTGATTCCACATATAAAAAGAAAGCATCCATTCTTCACTGGGAACCTGCCTTGAGCTCTCCCTCCAATATCAGTTCTAAAAACCAAGACAAAACTTGTATAATTTAAAAATGAACTTAACCGTTAACCAACCGATATGAATTTTGACTGATTAATATCAGTTAAACGGTTTAAAAAGTAATTTTATTTATTTATTTCAGTATTTTACCTAATTATTTTAAAAGGTTTGCTGCATTGTTAAAAAAAAGTTGCATTGTATTGGCCACATTCACGCAGGAGCAGAATACAGCTGTCAGCCTGTAGGCAGGCTGCTTGAGTCCTAATACAGGGTGTGACAACCACATTCTGTAACAAAACTCACCTGTAAATTTTAAGGACTTGCAACCGCATTCTCGGTACACAAGCACTGTGTGAACGGAACAGGATCAGACAATTAGTGTCTGTCATGTCATACACTGCTAAAGAGAGCCGATTTGCTGCACAAACGCACATCTACCTTATGTTACATGTTTTTATGTGTGTTTTGGGAAACGTATAGTGATGGAAAAATTAGCTGTGTGTCATCTGAAAGTTTTTTTTAGATCTCGACAGTTTTCCACCGGAGCCGCTCCTATCAGTGTTGTGTTCTGTGCGTGATTTAAAGTGCATACTGCAGGTTAGAGACTCCAGTGAGTCAATGTATAGACAAATAATGTAGGAACTAGATTTTCTATAAAATATACTTTAAAGTACGCTATTAAGGCTTCTGGAACCATTTTTGTGA
>JAUCMS010000025.1:7096349-7145804 GCA_032357445.1 Enteromius radiatus
ATCCTGCATTAACGGTTCATATGGCATTTTCATACAAGGATATATATTTATTTGGAAATTTTTTTTAACCTGCAATATGCACTTTAAACGCTCCACTTTCCGCCCAAATTTATAAGCTGTTGTCGGTTAAAGAAGATTTGATGAAAGAACTCGCGCCTCGATTGGACTCCTGTCATGTCAGAAAGTGATAAGACTTTTAGTTTTATGGATGTTGCCATCTTTGATATTAATTGGAGCATTGTTGCTATGGTTACCTGTAAGGAATACGGGCTTGATTCCCATTGCACGTTCATACAGAACTAACTTTCTATCTTTCATTTTCTTGATTTATTATTAAGGTAAAATAGCTATATATTTCTCGTATAGGCCTATTTATCCTTTATTATGTTTTTTCTCTGGTCCCAAAAGTGGCGTATGATATGAAATAGATATGATCATGTAAATCTTTGTCTTCTGTTGTTTGATTCTTTTGCGTATGTACAATGAATCCACAGTTACTTTTTTTAATGGGTCACAGGTGCTTATCCTTTCTAATTGAATTAAATTCTAATTTAAAATAATGTTGTCGCTTAATGGTTAATAATCGGTGAACGAGCATCGGTTACGAGAAATAACCGAAATGAACATCCCTAAAACGAACTTCTTGAGATGCGAACCAAACACCACAATTTCAGTTTATACTCATGTCTGTCTGCAAGCTGTTTTAAAAACTCCTGCAATTCAAGTACAGAGAAATCAGATTTTGCTTGTTGAAACAGCTACAGAAGTTGACATTTACTCAGACTCTGTTAGGAACGTCAGAATGTCCTTTTAGATGCTGTTCTGGAAAAACTCATGTACCCAGCGGTCTGTGGCGAGATGGAGTGCATACTTAATGCCTCGACTCTTAAATAAAAAAAAATAAAAAAAAAACCTCACTTCATTTCTGGCCCTTCTTATCAAAAATTTACATGTTGAGTCTAGACTTCAACAGCCTCTGACAATCTTACTGGTATTTCGGGTCAGACAGAGAGAGCAAAAGCAAGGAGAAAGAGGCACTCTTGCAAGTAAATGTAGTGGGGGCGATTTTGTGCTCTTTCTGTTCACTGCCAGACCATACGGATTCAATCATCTCTGTTTGCATAGTTATGAAGGAAAAACAGAGATAACTGTTAAACAAGCTTGTACAAAAACACTGATATAGTCTGTTCAAACAACATGTAATGGAAGTTGAAAATATTTGCAAGGGCATGTTTATATATTGTAATCCTACCTGTTGCAATGTAAAGTATCTCAGTGCCACCTTACCAAATGTCCTTCTACCACCTCTTTTTGTCATCATTTTGGGTCATTCGATAATTAAATTCTCACACTAAGTAATTCTTATAATGTAGAATGGTTAGAAAGGTCAGGTTTGACCTTCTGTCTGTAATAAGAGGGCTTGACTTTAAAGTTTCAAGTTTCCCGTAAGGAAACTGTGAGGGAAAAGAGGGAGGTGAGGTAGAAAAAGAAACAAAAGACTGTCAGAAGATGCCTCAGATGGGCCGCCCACAGACCATAGGGAGACAGAGTTTTGTTTACAAGTTAGCACACTGGAAGAAGTCACTGGATTGACAAAGTTTGAGAAGATTTTGGTACGGAATATTTATTCAAAAGTTCGAGTACAAGTCATGATAGCACAGCATTTAGCTTTTAGTGATGATACTGTATGTACCTGATTTTGTAAGTACTCAAAAATATAAGAGGTTTATATAATCTTAGCATGAAAATGTCCTTTCTTTGCTACATCTCAGCTTGTGGCCCGCTTGCCCATTTCTGCATTACACGAAGGTGCAAAGCTGTTAATGTGCTTTTAGATGACTCAGATATTGGCGGTGAGAGTGATGTTCAGGTAAAGCTCACCTGTGTGCGAGCGGAGATGGCGTTTGAGTGCCGTGTGGCTCGGGAAGGTACGTTCACATTCGCTGCAGACGTAGCTGCGCATGCCGGCGTGAATCTCCATGTGCTGCTGCAAAGCCTTCTGGGTCTGGAAACGCTTCCCACACAGGAGACAAAACACTGCCATGTCTGAGCCTAAAGAGACAAAACGAGAGGGGGTTTAGTGTTTAGTGCAAGAATGCAGAACTTGGATTTTATCAATTTTTGTACACTGCATCAAAATAAATGAATAAGCCTATGTGTTTCATAATGGATGAGGTTGAAGATACTTAGATGTATTGTCTTAGTTTCTCTTTTCTCCACAACAAAAAAAAACAGTGCTTTCAGTATCTATGGCTAATCAATAATGTATCTTTCAAGTAAAGCTGTCTCTAATTTAAAATCTTTGTGAAAGCCCAGTGGTGGCCTCGTGAACAGCAGGCTGGGATTGACTTCTCACTCAATCAATCAGCATTTACGACAAAGCTCAGAGTAAAAAAAAGCATTAGTGCCTGAGACACATAAAAATGAACCTCTACACTTCACTGACAGCTCGTCTGTAATGTGAGTTTGGTGTAAATGTACTTAGACAAGTTGGCCGATTTCTCTTCTATTCTCTCGAAGTTTAAGAGCCGAGATTGATTATGGAAGGCCATTCAAGGGCTGGGAGAAGATATTCAACCTTGAAAACTTTTTAACCAAGCTCAAATATACAAAAGTAACAAGTTTTAGGACTCTTGTTATTAAAAAGAAGAATACATTTGCAAAAATGTAAAAAATAAAAAGAAACATTTTAGATTCTGGAGATTTTCTAGTTCACTAATAATGATCTTATAAACATGGCAAGATATTCTAAAATAAAGTAGGTTTAGGTAATAATAATAATAATAATTGTATTTATTATTATTAAAAATATACTTGTATTTTCAGGTTTCTTACCAGGTTGTTATGCTGAAATAAACATTTGAAATGTATTCAGTTAAAAAAGAATGCAAAAATGGAAGTATTTTCATGAAAGGCAGTCTAACTCGAGGATAACAAAAAAAAAAGCAAAAGAAAAACATTCTAGACAATTCTTGCTGTGAAATACTGCAGAAATACAAATGATGACACATTCTTGAGCTTCATTATATCAGACACATAACAGATATTTGTGTTGTCAGCTCTTTTCAGAAGAAAAAAATACTGAGGCAAACCAGCACGGGCGTAAATATATGAGACGACTGTGGTAAGAAAGAGAAAGCACGAGGAGAAGAGAGAGAGGGAGCTTAGCTTCACTACTGTTTAATGTCTTTAGGAATAATTTACCTCTACAACTCCAACTATTTATACCATCACTCAGTTCCTCTGAGAGCATCCCCCTGCTTCTATTTTTCCTCATTCTTCTCTCTCTCTGTCTCCTTCTGTCTCCCTCGTTCTCTGTGTCTAGCTCCCAGCAGAGCTTTAATGGTTCTGAAGTGGCTGACAGAGTAGCTTAAGCCGGGTGAATAGGGCTGTTAATGGAGCCAGCTCCTCTCTCAGAGTGAGTGTCAGAGACTCGGCTCTCCTCAGCAGCTGCTCTGCTCTGTTTCCCACAGACTCCAGAGCTGCCCGTTACCCACACTACACCTCACCCAGACACAGACAACTGTGTCACCCACTACTCCAGCATGTCAACGCAATGAGAAGATTTTTTTTAAAAAAAGTGTTTTTCTACTGTGTTTCCAACACAAAGCCATCAGAGTTGGACAAAATTCAGAATTTAGACCCCTAATCATCTCACTTTGGAAATGTGGTGGAAATGTGAATTGAATTGCAGTGCTCACAAGCTATACTATTTTAAATTGAAATTTGATTTGGAAACACAGGAAGAGGAATTTCGCAAACTGCAATTCAAACAGTAATACAGATACATACACACACATATTTGCACAATTTCTGTCATTAAAAAGTATCACGTTTTCCAAAAAAAATTACTATTTTCAACTTTGTCCAAGAAAGCAGCAATATCAAAATCAGTGACCAATGACACTGAAGACTGGTATGATGCTGAAAATTCAGCTTTTCCTCGTGGGAATAAACTACATTTTAAAACAAATACAAATAGAAAGGAGTTATTATAAATTGCAATAACATTTCAGAATATGACTGTTTTTTTTAATCAAATAAATGGAGAATTGGTGAACATACAGGAGACCTGTTTAAAAAATGTTGCACACTCCTACCAACCCCCAATTTTAACAAAATAAACAAGTATTTCAGAGAGCTGTATCTTTTTTGGTGCTTTTAAAATCTAAATATCAGCTTAGTAAAACACCAAACTAATAGAATACATACTATATGCTATGATATAAAATATCAAAAATGAAGAAAGGATAAAATGGAGGGGAACATTTGAAGTTGGTTGCTTCGGCTCATTATGTAGTACGTCTGAGTGGGGTCAGAGGTCAGGAGCACAGAAGGCAGATGTGAGAAGATAGAAAGGACCCACCTGTCCCAGAATGCATTGACGAGAAGACAAAAATATCATTGTATGCTGTAAAATAATCTCCATATGTAAGTGAGTTGAGATGTTTATACATAAATTCTGATTATATTGTTGTGTAGAAGTAAATAATTGAATAAAAACATGTAATTTTGCCCAAAAAAATTCAGATGCTCCAGTTAATACTTAAAAATGCTCAAGTTAGTTTATTAGGCTTAATCTTAAACATGATTAAAAGTAATGGCAATGCAAGCCATCACCACTAATGAAGAAAAACTCATCATCTATTAACCATTCGGTCTATACGCGAAGCTCAAAAGGTCACGAAGGCATGTATTTCTCTGTTGTGTCTTGGATGTTCCTTTAGCCCTTCTTATGTAGAATTAATGAAGATACACTCTCTTGAAGATAACACATTAATCATAAAGCAAGCTTTAAAAATTCATATAAAGCACCGGGATCCTATTTCGCATGCAGCACCAGAGCCACCTTTCCACATAACACCTGAACTTTAATGTCAAAACTTCGTTTAAACAGATTAAACGGCATTATCCGGCACAGAACATCTTCGCCTCTTAAAACGAAAATACACAAGAAGCCGAGACTGCCTGTTCTGGCCCAATACCATTTACAATGGAGAGAGAGGCTGCATGCATCTCGCCGATTCTTACAAATCCCCTTTAATCAGATATGAGAGGAACAGAGACGAGAGCGCGGGGGGAGGACCAGCATTAGTAAACACGAGGCTGTTCGGTGCTTCATTGGCATTCGAGTGGGGTTAGAGTGCTGCATTTAAAATGCTGCCTGATGAGGACTACAAAATCAAACCATTTGTTACCACTATTGAGGAGCCTGCAGGCAACAGGCAATTAAATTGGAATTAGTGCAGGGAGATCAGATACAGATGATTCACACACAGAGAGGGGGAGCTGTCAAAGCCCAAGTTTCATTTCGTTTGGAGGGGACAAATACTTCAAGAGTAAACACATTTATCCCTCTGGCATGCGAGCTCACCAGCCGCAGCGAATATAACTCTGATTCAGAACTGGATGCGATTTACTAACGTGGATTGTAAATACAAGAAACAAACATGCTTCTCAAGAACAGAATAAACACATCAGCATTGGAAAGACTGAGGACTGACTCCAAAGCTACAGTTTTTTCAGCGCTAAATGAGAAAATAATGTCCCCTGTCTGCCACAATTCTGGCCTAAGGCGCTCTCATATACCTGGAATTGGCATTCCCATCATCTCAATGGCAGTTGCTCTGCTGGAGCATGCAGATTTGGATGTATGTGGCTGGTTTTCTGCCAGGATTGCTTCATGGGTATTTTCAAAGTTTGTTTTCAGTGAAATCACCTGAAATTACCTCAGACTACTATGGAAAAAAAGCATTTTAATATTTCCGTACAATTAGTTTTAAAATAACATAAAGAATAAAGAAATAACTTATATATGTATGTTATTTTTTATACACATGCATGAAAAAGTCTCTTATGCTCACCAAGGCTGCATTTATTATAAAAGAACCAATCTCTTTAAATATATATATATATATATATATATTTCTCTCTCTCTCTCTCTGTCTATATATATATATATATATACATACATACACTGATAAAAAAAATAAAGGAAACACTTAAAGGAAATAAAGGAAACAACACAATGTAACTCCAAGTCAATCACACTTCTGTGAAATCAAACTGCCCACTTAGAAAGCAACACTGATTGACAATCAATTTCACATGCTGTTGTAAAAATGGACTCAACAACAGGTGGAAATTACAGGCAATTGGCAAGACACCCCCAATAAAGGAGTGGTTCTGCAGGTGGTGACCACAGACCAATTTCTCAGTTCCTATGCTTTCTAGCTGATGTTTTGGTCACTTTGGTCTAGTAGCATGAGATGGAGTCTACAACCCACACAAGTGGCTCAGGTAGTGCAGCTCATCTTGGATGGCACATTAATGCAAGCTGAGGCAAGAAGGTTTGCTTTGTCTGTCAGTGTAGTGTCCAGAGCATGGAAGCGCTACCAGGAGACAGGTAAGTACATCAGGAGACGTGGAGGAGGCCGTAGGAGGGCAACAACCCAGCAGCAGGACCGCTACACCTCTGTCTTTGTGCAAGGAGGAACAGGAGGAGCACTGCCAGAGCCCTGCAAAATTACCTCCAGCAGGCCACAAATGTGCATGTGTCTGCTCGAACAGTCAGAAACAGACTCCATGAGGGTGGTATGAGGGCCCGACATCCACAGTTGAGGGTTGTGCTTACAGCCCAACACCGTGCAGAAAGTGACTGGTTTGGCAGTGGGTCAGTAATGATGTGTTCCTCAATGCTAGACCTCATGTGGCTGGAGTGTATTAGCAGTACCTGCAAGACGAAGGCATTGATGCTATGGACTGGCCCGCCCGTTACCCAGACCTGACTCCAATTGAGCACATCTGGGACATCGTGTCTCGCTCCATCCACCAATGCCACGTTGCACCACAGACTGTCCAAGAGTTGGCAGATGTTTCAGTCCAGGTCTGGGAGGAGATCCCTTAGGAGACCATCCGCCATCTCATCAGGAGCATGCCCAGGCGTTGTAGCTAAGTCACACAGGCACGTGGAAGCCACACACACTCATTTTGACTTGTTTTAAGGACATTACATCAAAGTTGGATCAGCCTGTAGTGTGTTTTTCCACTTGATTCCAAAATCCAGACCTCCATGGGTTAATACATTTGTACAGGGTTAATACAGACGTCAAACCGCTGACCGCTCGTACTTGTTATTAAATGTTAGAACAAGAAAAAAAAAGCCCTGTGTGACTCCACAAACAGTTGTGCCTAAAGCCCCTGCACTGGAATGCATTGTACCTACTCGTATAATTTATTCGGCAGGCCATCTGGACAGTGAGGGGACAATCAGGCTTAGAGTATGAATGACCCGCTCTATTGTTTACACGTCCACAGGTCCACCTCTTACTCGGCTAATCTGTGTGACTCCTTGGGCTTTTAAAGCACACTGCTGCTGAGGTGGCTTTTCCACGACACAAAAGACTCTCAGCAGTCCCTCATTAAGATTGTGTCCTAACTTATTCTGCTGTCGGAGGTGCACGGCTAATCATTAAAGACTCGAATCGCACACAATTACCAGACAATTAATAAATAGCTGGCGGAAAAAGATCCGAATGGTGACGAGAGAAAGTTTGAGAGTGTACTTTTTTCTAGAAAAAGTACTGTTCACTGCCTGAATAGAATTGCGCTTGAATGAGTTGAATCCTAAATGTATGTGATCCAGTACATATAGCCTAACTGAACTCATCTGACAGAGATAAAAACATGTACTGTATAGGGAACATATACAAACATATATATCATGACCTCATCTCATGTAAAGGTGAAAGAATCTTCTAAATGCATTATGAAGGTCTCTGAAGGTTCAGAAAAAAATTATATAGAGAGAGGGTGAGAAAAGAGAAGTGTACAGCGCTATGGGATGTCAGTATTCATTCAGAACAAGCCTCTCCTTTCACAACACTTAATGAGGGTTAGGGCACGGAAAGAGGTGTTGGCAGGAGCTTCAAACCTGTTAGGAACTGAGCTCAAGCCTTAGGTTTATACATTATAAACGTTGCATGATCAACGTAGGCCTTAACTGTTAGCATTTTAGCTGGCCTCATTAGGATGCTGATTAAGTGAAGACTTTTACTTGCTTTATTTCCACTGATAGCCTTACTCTAGCATAAAAAAAATGCATTGCAATTTTAATTCTTATAGACTGGGCTTAGACTAAGCTAGGGTTAGATCATAGTTCAAATTAGGACATTTAAGCAATTTTTATAAACATGCTTAGAAAAAAGCATTAATGGTGTGCATCTTAAGACAAAACTAAGCATTGATACAGTATATTTTAAAATCAGCCAATGACTAGCCTAGGCTTAAGCCTTATCTATGAAACCAGGGGTAACAATCATTAAATCCATAAATTAAAATAAAATAAAACAATAAATAATTTGTAATAGGAAATACATTAAAATTATTCTTTATTATTATTGTTTAATTTTTTTGAATTTTTAGCTGATTTGTCCAAAACTTTATCAATCGTTATTGGAATTCTCACAAAATACAATACAATCAATAATAGAATAAATTATAGAATATTTAAAATAAATAAACTAAATAATAAAATAAAATATCACCATTTAAACTGACTTGATAAAAACGATATGAACTCATTTACCACAAGTTTAACTGATTTGTTGAAAACTATCACAACAATCATTATTGGAATTGTCACTATTTCCAATGCAAACTATAATACATTAAAACAATAACATTTAAACAACCCTTTATTTTAAGGTGTCCTTGTTACAAGTTACATATATTTACTATAATAATAATAACAACAGCAAATTATGCATAATTACATGGAATTAACTCTAACCATATAGTAAGTACAAGTAGTTAATTAACATAATGAATAATTACAATGTATCAACGACACCATAAAATAAAGTGTACGCCAATTTCCACATTAATAACCCTTTAAATCAGTGATACATAGCTAAATGTGCATGTTTGCAAGGAAGAACTCATGTAACATGATGATATATTGTGAAAGTGTCAGGGTGAGTAACAGACTCAATAACTGACTGGAAGCTTTCTCACACTGACTCCAGCCTCACTGATGAACTCTGCAATGAACTGAATAACACATATAACATATGAGGAAAAGAAGCAAAGAAGTTGTTTAATGAAAGGTTTTCATTTAAGAATTTATTAGGACAGCATACTTATTCAGGAATGTTTTGTCAGAGAGGTGGCATTTGCTAAGAGTCACGGTAAAGGCCAGCAGGGGGCGCATTGTGTAACAACAACTAATGACGCAGACGTTTTCCTCAAATGACCCCGTCTCAAAGCACGCTTCACATACATAAACTCGTAGCTGTGAGTCACACTTCTGTCTGAACCATCTTAATGAGCAACATTTATACATTTTTGCATCTGACCCCATTACCGTTCCCATCCAATGAGAATCGAGAATGCTTGATACTGCTCTGCACATTAAGATAAGGAGTTTAATGACATTACCGAATGATTCAGATGCAGCCTTTTAATTCTATAGCTCCTAATTAAAGAAATACATCAAATATAAAATTACCGAAGTGGATAACACAGCCCGTTAAACTACAGAGGAGTGTACAAAAGGCCATATGTATTTGTCTTTTATAAGTCCATAAATCAATACACCTCAAAGCTGATGTATTGACACAACAGGCTGTTTCTCACCCCCATTTGATCGTCCTGCCAATTAAGCCTTTTTTAAAAAGTTGCTGAGATCTTTTCAGAGCGGTAGAAAATTAATGCCTAATTGACGTGCTGCCTCCCCCATTTTTCCCAGGCTGAAGAGGACCGGCAGCTGAAGGGAAACTGTACAATAGAGAGTGGATTTGCCTTTCACACCGGTCAGTTGACCCCTTGACACCCGATGACTACAAAGTTGTGAATTAGAATAAAGGCCAGAGACTTAATCCAATTCCCACAGTGCTAGTAAGCGGAGTGCGAGATCACCAAACCTTTCTAGGAACCAAAGACAGGTTTGTGTAACATTCTAGGAAGAGGAAGGAATTCAAAGCTCTCTGAACACTTCAGACCTCAGCTTACTATTCTGAGAGAAGTGGCGTGCTCGATGTATGAAATGACTGTGATGACACAAATTCTTAGCACATTCCGTAAGATGACAACACATGGGTGGATTGGATGAAACCTGTCAATGACATGTCCAGGACATATTTCAGTTTGCATGTTGACATTATTTTCATGACTATGAAGTACAAAAGTACTGTTGACCCATCCCATACACCTTAACCCACCCTTAAACTTACCCAAACCAGTTCCTAACCTTACCCATACCCCACCTTAATAGCAGCAAAATTGTTTTCCAATACAGTACGAACACACAATAAGTGTATTTTTGATCTATAGCAGACAAGGCCACCTAATATAAAGTGGGACTTATTTTTTATCAGCATTTTAACATTTTTAAATCATGGTAGTATACATTCACTGCCTGTAATTTATGTTAAATAATAATAATAATGAGTAGGAGAAGAAGAATCATCACCATAATCATCCTTATTATATTTTTATTACAATTTAGACATTTTTAAACCATGTTTACTACATTTAATCTATAATGTATGTTAAACACACACACATTTTTGAATTTCTTTGTAATTATTTGTGAAATTTACTGTCGTGTTATGAGTGATAATTATTTCAAACCCATTTTGTTATTTAGTTCACTTCAGTCTTTCTTCCTTCTACTTTGGGCTGAAATGCTACCTGGATATGTTCATTACAGGTTTTGTGAAACACACACAAAAGGAAATGCTCCTTATAGTGGATCAGTTCATCAAGGCACATGAAAGAAGCCAATGCTTTTAGATTTTCAACATTATATGCTTTTATATCAAACAGGCTATATGATGTGGCCATTGACTTGGCCAGTCTAGACAGTGAATAGAAAGCTTGCTGGAATAGAAAGCAATGTTTGTTAAAAAAGGCTGTGAGAAGGAGATGTAAACATGACAGCTATGCAAACAAGCACAACAAATACACCTAATCTCTTCATCTCAGAACAAACTGAGTAGATTCACCTGTTTTGAGCTAATTCTGTGAACAGAAGGTTCTTTCTGATAAAGACAGAGACATTGTGAAATCCTGTTTCTTTTGTGGCCACGGGAAAGGAATCTGGTAGGTTTAGTTACATAATATCCTCAGGTATCTATATCAAGATATTGATTTTCATATGTACTGGAAATGAATAAAAAGTGGATTTATTTCGCCAAAATCAAACACCTAGATTTCCAAGTAACCAGAAGAGATTTGAAGTGCTAAAAAAAAAAGATTCAGTCTTATTTACATTGTAAACGACACAAAAAGACTGCAGTTTAATTCAGCTCCTCTTAAAAGGTCTAAGCAAACATCACCAGAATCTAATTACATACTAACTACTTCAACTACTAACTTTTGAATAGAGACACTGGCAATATAGAAATCCTGCTGCTCTGACTCTCTCGCTCGTGAAAGCTCACGGACACAGGAATCACAGCCGGAGAGATGCACGTGAATATGTGCTTTTCCAAACAATGAGCGACTTAGCAAAAAACTGTGGACACCCCGCGATGCCAGGAGCGTTTTATTCTGCCTCCTGACGGGCCGAAAGGACTTCATCTCTTTGCATTGAAGTTATAGCACAATAGGAATTAGTCACTGTGTGATGAAGGGGCATGCTGGGAAATCTGCAGCACCACTGAGGCAATCAGTCTTAGCGAAGCTGGTGGGGGGTACAGGCTTGCCGAGGTCTGGCTAATACAACCTGTTTAGTTACAGTCAGGTCATTGTAGAAAAATCAATTTTACAAAGGTCTGTATCAATAAATGCAGCATCAATATTTGCACAAAATCAGCTTTTCAAAGTTTACTAAGGCCACATACAAAGTTTTGGGGATTGCAACCATATTCAAACCTGCTAAATTATGAATCTGTGTGTCTGCAGGATTTACTCTAGAACTCACAATGGCTTGTCTAACAGGTCTAAACAAGAAACAGATGCCACAGACATTAAAAAATAAATAAATAAATAAATAAATAACAAGAGAACAAAGATATTGTTTTACTCTTTACTTACTTTTACTCTGATATGGTTATAAAACTTTAGTAAGTGCAAAGCAACAACAAAAACAACAGCCAAGTGCCATAAAAGTGGTCCATGATATTGACATGTGAGCAAATCATTCTTCTGAGAATCTTTTTGATGAATCATTTAATACAGTTTTTTTTTTTTTTTTTTAAATAATTGAAATTGGAATATAAAGCAAATGTCATATTGACGTGTCTTAAATGAAGCTTTTAAAGCTTTAGTCTCTATTCATTTTCATGGAAAAGAGCGGTCAGGATATTCTTCAAAATTTCATTTTTTCCATTCCACACAAGAACACATGTTTAAAATGATGTTTCTGAGGAAAACAAATGTGTTATCATATGGAGCTGCTGTAAATGATTCCTTTAAAACACATCAGAGTCACATGAGCTCAGATGCATTTTACTAAATATAACCGGGCAGATGTGAATGTGTGCATGACTCTGACACATTACCTCAGATGACCCCGGCGATTCGCTCGGCTGCAAAGTGAGAGGCAGACGGGCCAATCTAGCAAAGTAAGGAAGGGTCTGCTTAATAATTAACGCAACAAGAGATACATTGCTCTTGTTTAACCACTGTTTATTCTATGGGCCAGACCGCTGAAGTCACGACGTGTTCCCGGTGAGTAATTCCACTGTGCCCTCAGCCCAACTGTAAACGCAAGACACTTCCTGAGTGCGATGGAAGAGTTTTAGGAAATCTGACGTCATAAGCACATAAGACAGATGGACGAGCGGTCGCCCCTCAGGCCAAAATCGTTTAAAGGCAAATCGCTTCTATTCCGGTCCCGAATAAAACCCCTTTAATAACATTTTATTTCTGCTCTGCGAAGGATGCGATAAAGCGCTTCTCTGTCGGGAGGGGAGAAGAGGAAAAGAAAGCTGTGATGTGTTGGCCTGCTTTCCAGTCTGCCCGCCAGTGCAACGGTCCTGAGACACTAGTGAATTTTATTTTAGGAGGCTTTTAAGTAGGTCAGCTCTCTAGTAGGTCTCGTCTATGACAGCACAGCGGCTGAGTGTAAACAACAGCACATGATGTTGTTTGTCTCTCGCTCTGTCCTGGCACCAAATGCCACCAGCTTCCCCCCTTCGACCGGCCCCTGTCCCGCGGGTCTCCCACAATCCTCTTTTCCATTTGCAACCCTAAAAACCTCAAAAACCAGGCCGTTTACCTCTGACATTCTTGCATATGCTGGCATTCGAAGACAACTGTGTTGCTTAAAGACTTAAAGTCTGAATTAATACCTAAATGTAAGAAAAAAAAAACTGGCTAGGAAAAATAAAACCAAGTAATTTCTCAGTTGGATGATTTATTATATGAGGAAATCTGACCCATTTATAAGTAACTGACATGAGTAATTAATAATAGAAATCAAACAATCTACTAAAAATGACATATAATATATATATATATATATATATATATAAAGTATCATGTTGCTTGGAGACATTTAATTTTCACATTTTCATCTGTAAACACTCTATTAATGATTAAAAACACATAATTGTTTAATGTTAAATGAATGTTAAATCAAAATGAATATTAATTTTCCATAATGTGCATTACAATTATGTTATGCCAAAATTCACTTGCAGCATTCATACTGATTTTATTGTTGATATTTATTTAAACAAAATAGTATATCCTTTTATTAATAGGCTTTTTTTATTTTAAAATAAAAGTTAACAATTAGAAGAACTAATCTGGTTAAATTCAATAAATTAACATTTTACAATTTACATATATATATATATATATATATAATTTTTTTTTTCAAGGCAGGTAAAAAAAAAGAAGGAAAATGGAAAAAAAAGGTAAGTTTCTCAATTCCCATGCCAGTCCTAGAAATGAAATTTGTTCTCAGAAATTTATGCAGTTCAAAAATGGCTACTTCAGATGAAAACAGAGCACATGTTCGACTACAGGAAGGCTAAGTTGGCTCCAGAAGCCACTGTATAAATGTACATTTCTTGCTTGCTTAAGTCCAGAACATGTATGATAGCGATGACAATATCTCTCACTTTGCCCTGAGTGAGTGATGGCCGGAGCCCAGTGGTTAAAAGGCTTCTCAAAATGGATGAGGTATGTTCTCTCCTCCTCTCCACTAAATGTGCTGCCAAACTGAAATGGAGAGCGGGATGTTTACAAGTTTGGGAGAGAAGGTATAAAATTCTGGGCATCGTTAACACCACCTCTATGTCGACATGCATTAAGTATTTATACAGTGTGTGCCACAGCGAGTTACAGTTACATGCCAACGTTTTAGAGAGGGTTATCGTCTTTCTCCCTGCGGAACACAGGCGACAGATATTGCACCCTCATTGTAGTAGCATCACACCCTACTGTAAAAATAATATAAATATATTACAGAATCCTGGTTCGGATTCAACAGAAATTGAGAGACATTATGAAGTGGCTGCCATGGAAACATTTAGCACCTTAAATTCATGCAGATGACAAAAGTATGGCACCTTGTTTTAATTAGGACTCAACCTTTATATAGACTCAACATGTGGATCATTAGCCCCATGAAACGCTTTTATACCCAGAGAGCAAATTAATTAGTGCAGTCTGGAATACCTGTGACAGACTGCATCCTCTGATGCCAGTCTCATAAGCCAGTAAGTAACAGAAGTACGTAAGGTAGAAATGACGGTTATATAGGACGAGCTATAGAGATTCGAGCTTTGCTATTGGACTGAAATGGCTGGGACAATGAAAATGCTTGGACATTTATAAACTCTTATTGCATTGGATAAAGTATAATACAAGTGACAGTCCAGTGTTTCTCAGAACTAACTTCTAATTTGTTTGCTGCAACATTGAGACATTTTTCATCATGCCTCAAGTGTCCACGTTCTTTATGGGATATAATAGAGTTGTTCATAGAGTCAGGGAAATTTGTGGAATTTCTTTCTAGTTTTATTGATATAAACAGTGAACTGAAGATATGAAAGATGCAGGAATGAGATCAGGAAATGTCACAAAAGTAATTACTTGCCAATCATTACATACCAATCACACATTCTTTTCTGCGAATAGACTGAAATTTAAGTTGTTATTCTCTCTAGTGAGCTGTTAACATGAGAACATTAGTGACGGATCACTTATTCAGTGAGACGAACTAATGAACAAATCAGTTCAACTCATGAGTAAATCATTCAGCTTGCTTTGTGAACTGAATCAGTTGGTTTATGGAAACTGGATCAAAGGAATGACCAGCTCATTTCTTGAATTTTACTTTTCGAAATTTCTCAATCTCGGTTCTTCTTTCTGCGACTGCTGTATGTACAGTAGATTCAGAGACATTTGTGGTAGTCTGAATAGCTTTCTGTGTAGATCAGACTAGACTTTAAGTTGGTATTTCCTCCAGCAAGATGATATCCCGAGAACCGTTGTGACCAAATCACTGATTTAGAGAGGGTTCACTCATGAATGAATCAGTTTGTTGAATGAAACTTCATTGAAACTGGATCAAAAGAATGACCTCTAGTTCTTGAATCTTGAAACACTGAATCAAAGATTAAGTTGCAATGTTTCAGTTAACAGCTCACTGGAGGAGAAGGGATTTTTTTGTTATCCAAGCTGTGACCTTTACACATTTTAAGTCATGGCTAGGGTTGCCAAGTTATTCATTTTGTGACTTTTGTATTTACAGCAGATTTATGGACATCTGTGCAATTTTCTTCTTTACTTTTATGGATATAAACAGAGAAGTTAAGACAATAATGCAGTTAAGAAGTTGCAAAATGCAGAAATGTGATCAGCTAATTTAAAAATCTGCATTCAAATTGGTATTGCCACCAAGGAAGTTCATATGACCATGACAATCCACAAAACTGACAAAAAACTCCCATCACACATCAGTCACACATTTTTTTCAGGTGAAATTTGTCATTATTCCCTCCAGTGAGCTGTTAACCCAAGAACTGCAACCAGATCATTTATTCATTGAGATCAGTTCAATCAATGAATGAATCATTCAGCGTAATTGTGAATTGAATCAGTTTTTTTTTTTATTGAAACTGGATCAAAAGAACGACATGCTCATGTGATCCAGTTCTTGAATCTTGATTTCAAATCAAATATCCGGTTGCAATTGTTCTTGAGTTAACAGTTCACTGGAGATGGGATGATCTAAACTTTAAGAAACTGACATTTTTAGTCATGCTTAGGTGTTTAAGTTCTTTGTTTTGTGGCTGCTGTACATACAGTAGAATCAGGGACAATTGTGACATTTACTCTTCACATTTTGGAAAGAAACAGTGGATTGAGGACAGGAAAATATGCAGGAATATGATCAAACTGGTATTGCCATATTGACTATAGCAGTTAGATCCCAAAACTGACATAAAAACCCCATCAAACATCAGTAACACATTCTTTTTGAGTCTGAATAGCTTTCTGTGTAGAACAGACTGGAAATTTAAGAAGTTGTTCCTTCCAGTGAGCTGTGACTGAAGCATTAATTCAGTGAGGGTTCACTCAAGAACCAATCAGTTTGATACAAGAATGAACCGTTTCATTTCATTGAACTGAATGAGCTGGTTCATTGAAACAGGATCAAAAGTATGACTTGTTCATGTAATCCAGTTATTGAATCTTGAACCACTGAATCAAAGATCCAGTTGCAATGGTTCTCAGGTTAACAGATCACTGAAAGGGGTTGGTTTTTTGTTATCTAGGCTAATCATGGCTTAAGTTATTTTTAGAACTGCTGAATATACAGTAGATTCAGAAACACATGTGACATTTACTTTTTCATAAATAGTGATCAAGAACTGGAAAAGACGCAGGAATATGATCAGAACTAAATTCAAGGTTCATATGACAATGACAATCCCATCACACATCAGTCACACATTCTTTTTGAGTCTCAATAGCTTTTTGTAGAACAGACTGAAATGTAAGCAGTTATTCCCTCCAGTGTGAGTAAACATCGACATGTTTTAATTTTCATTAGACTACAGTTGAATACCTACGTACATGCTTCAATATGCCCTGACAGAGTACACTCAGGTATGCAGCAACAAAAACAAGTTTACACTCAGTGTATCATCCCATGCCAACCCCTATCAGAGCACACTATTTACCTCACCTAAAATATGATTATTAAAATGTCTGTAGTACCACTGAAACCCAACCTTGCAGTCATCAGATGTCAGTAAATATGAATATTTGACAGGAGGGTGGCAGCTGAGCGCTGTTGGCGTGTTAATAATCGTGCCAGAGCGCCGATGACTCACAGGCTCTGGTAACTCAGTACAGTCGCTCTAACAAATGTACGTGATGGAGATTGGTGAAACATGGCACTGCTGCTGTGCCAAAGCGGTGTGCCGCCCTGCCCTGTAACAGCACATATTATTGGCTGAAATTTTAGAGGGCACCGAAACCTTCCCTGCTGAATTATAGAAGACCATCAGAATGTGAGTTTTGATAGGGTCATAAACATGATTGCTACTGGTACATGCATGACGCATGTGCACTTTACTGTTGTTTTTTTTTCCACTCTGGTTAACTAGGGTGATTTAGTGAAGTGGTTTGTGGTTAGATGAAGCGAGAAGGGTCCTACCTGTGTGACTCTGTCGATGGGCTTCCAGAGCATCTTCCTTGGAAAACTGAGCGCCACACTGATCACATACTAGTGCTTTTGGTCCAGCTGGAAGAAAGAGTACAACAAAAGTAAATACCAGCTTACTGACAGCTTAATTGGGAACAGCAATTTTACTTTTATGGTAGAAATTTTACTTTGTGTGTTTGTGTATATATATATATATATATAGTATTGTATATTGTATCTTTAGACTGATTGTATCTTCAGTTCAAACATATTTACCTATTTATATTTTATTTCATTTCAGCTTCAATTACTAAACAATATTTAAAATATTTAAATAGATTCAATTTAGATAACAATAACAACACTGACATAGCATGCTTGAAGTGATAATCTGACCTTCAGTAAATGTAATTCATATCAGACATACTCAAAAAACTCATATTTCTTCTGAAGTTTGTTTAGCATAACTCACGTTCTCGAAATTATCCTCAAATATTTGGAATATTCCTCTAATTAAAATTAATTCTAATTTTAAAATATATAATATGTAGAATTTAGAACTTTATATTATAACCCCATAAACAATGTCATTGATAGAAAGCAGTGCAAAGGCATTATTGTTAATTTGTCAAATATAGCCTACTTTTTTTAAGCTCAAGCTCATCAAACCATAACATGAACTCAAAAGAAAACAACGCCAAAAGCTGAAATTGTGTTATTTCAAAGTATGAGTTGTTTATGACATTAAACATCATTCATTTTTTTTCCCCCAACACACATCAGCAGGGTAAAATACTGTCCCTTGACAGAATCAAAGAGATGTTCTTATCTACAAGAGCTGGCAGCTTTCTCTTGTCTTGTCTTGATAAAAGACCGTAAACCATAAGCCAAGGCAGAACAGACAGCAACATGTCCTAAAGGATATTAAAGCGCTTTGTATCTTCAGACTGATTTATGACATGTACAATGAGTCTCTTCTTACAAACAACACACTATACCCATTTATGATGTGTTCATAGAGATAACAGTAATAAATGATAATCATATAACAGGAAAGGTCATATCAGGTTGACGGAACCTCAGGCAGGTACGGCTCATATTTTCCTGTAAAAGCAGAAGATTTTGATCAACCATAGATCATTTATAAACGCTAAGGCTGTTTCTTCAGCATGAATCTTGCAAAGCCTGTCCAGCCTGTTTTATTTTATTAAAATATCTAAAGGGTCAGTAAGTTTATGTATTTATGTATACACTTATATCTACAAATATTATATGTACTACATATATAGAAAGAGGTCTCTCTAAGGCTGCATTTATTGCATTTATTTGATTGAAACAACAGTAATATTGTTAAATATTGCTAAAATTGAAATAAATAAATAAATAAATAAAACGAAACCATTAATTTAGCCTTTAGTGTGAACAGAAAATTCAAAAAGCAGCATTTATTTGAAGCAGAAATACCTATAACGTTATGAATGCAGTTGTTAATTAATAAAACATAAATAAAATAAATATAAATAGTACTAAATCCATAATTACGATTTCCTCTCCAATTCTAATTACTGTAATGAATCTGTTTGTAATTTTCATTATTATGATTCTCATTAGATTCCAATTACCGTATTACAGAAAATCACCCTGTCTGGACACAATAAATAATTAACTGGAGGCTGTACATCATGCACTACCATTATGTGTAAATCAATTTAAATAGTGTAACATTATTGTTTTTGGGGGTTTTTTGACATTACATTAATGAGAATGAGAATTTTTCACATTACGATAATGAGAAGAGGTGGGGGCTGCTTAATTATCCTGAAAATAATGTCATAACGCGAAAAAAAAAAAAAAATTGTAATGGTCCTAAAAATAGGCTATGCAAAATTCACACCATTAAGATATCATTAAACATATGAATCACCTGCACAGATGGAAACACATATACATGGTATACACATGCACACACACAGAAAGAAAAGAGTCATTTAACCCAGTTGCAACCAGCGAGCCTTAATAACTGGACTAAATAACTGTTCTGATGGCCATCAACCGCCTGAGGGAATCCATCTATTAATAGTTTTAGATCCACCTGTGGAGCTGCTGGCCCATTATGAAGTAGGCCAGGATGTTTCCATCACTTCTGAAACACTCTCGATAAACCACACACACCGAAAAAGGAGAAATGGCCGGTTGACGTTGCTTTTTCTGAACAATTCATGAGGGACAAGACCTCAAAACAGAGAAGTGAGCAACATCTTCGGTTCCCCACGCATAGCTTGGACACAGCATTTCCAACTATGGCTTCTGCTAGCAGGTTTTATACCATTTACTGCAGACTTGGTACCTCAGACTCCGGGAAAGAAATCAATAAAATCCAAATGTATAATGACCTTCGGCTCATCAAGTATCTATTTTCACTCAGCTGGCCTGAAATGGCTTTATTATGACTCATTAAAGCACCCACAAGCTTCGTGAAGTCAGCCAGCTAGCGCCTAAAATTAGCCTCTTTCCACATACACTTTCTTCTCATTCCTTCTGGACGACAACCAAAGCCCTTTAAAGTTTAAAAACGCACTCATTTACAGAATCATTACAAACCACGCTCAAAAATACTTTGATGGTGTGACTCATCAGCGCCAGCGTAAATTACTCCTGTGAGAACATTTTCTGATGCGCATGAATGAAAATGCTCGGTGTTTTCAGTTTATTTTTGGCTTATTAGCGAAAGATAAAAAGACTTGATGGTTGTGTCTCAAAATCTAGTGAGCTACCTACCTAGACAGCTTTTATTGTGAATTGTGTGTTATTTCAGCATATCTAATTTGTTCTGTTTTGATGCAGTTATGCCCGGCTCATACGTCTCCTCGCACACGTTTCCAAAAGCTTGCACACATTTAGAAACCACAAAGCAGATCCCACACTCAATAGGCTTGTGTTCTGTTTCAGACGGCACATTGTGCACTGTACTGCCCATGAAAAACAGCCCAAACAGCCTCCAGACTGGCTGCAATCACCCTCCATCAAAACACTTTGTCTGGCATACAAAAATAAGATTCAATCTCATGCTGAATACCAAATTAGAGCATTAGAAAACAAGGGCTTTTGCTACTTGGCAACCGTTGGGATGTAAAGCAGCAAAATCCAATGAAGGGCCAGAAGATGTAGGGCTTTTATGTGCTATAAAGACTGAATTAGATTTTTATTTTTATTTTTCCCTTCACCATTTGCAAATTAAAGACTCACGTTAACAATCGTAAATTGTAAGTGTTTGGACATCAACACTGAAATAACGTTTTGAGAGAGGCAGTCGAATAATAGGTCATGGTGAAAAACATAATTAAATAATGGAGGCACAAAGGTCATAATATTAAAGCAGATCTATATATAAACTCAGCAGGGTGGTCTAATGACCATTAAAAACAACCTTCTGTCAGTCTCTGTGACAAAGTACAAAGAAAGGTAATTTATTAGTATGCTGACATCCGCAGGTCAGTGAGCTTTAAAGCCACCTGATAGAGGTCAGGCGGTAAAACAGAATGCACTTTTCATGAATAAAGTGTGTACTAGGTCCTGAAACTAATAATTTGTCAGATTAAAAAGTATTATGGGAACTTTTTTGTTCTGTTTTCAAAATCTGGAACCTAATTTTCTAGCAACAAACATTAAAAATCAAATTTAAATAGTCAAAATGTATTTACGTATATAAAAATAGCTAAATATACAGAAAAACAGATAACATTTTTAAAAAAGCCTAAAAGATTTGGTAACTGGGTTGAAAATTTATCTTTACATTTAGTCAAATTAAAAGTCAGTTTACTAAGATTTTAGGACCTGGAGGAGGACCAGCATTTCTCTACATAAAATTCTGAGATAAATATATATATTTATATAGCCTATAAACATACACAATTTTGAAAACGCAAGAAACATGCCAGTAACTGGGTTGAAATGTATCCCTAAATTTGGGGACAATTTAAATTCAATTTACCAGGGTCTCACATTTTAAAGGGGTCATCGAATTCCCATTTTGCACAAGCTGATTGTTATGATCTCTGTGTGAATTGCTGCTGTGTTGTTGCGACTTTGCTTCTCAGTCGGCAAAAGGACCCTCGGAGGCAGGAATCAAGGACATGAATGAACCTTTATTGGCGACACGAATGAAACAAACAGAACTGATAAAAACACAAAAGTCAAAGCAAACAAAACACAAGCAAAAGCAAAACTTCACATGAAACCCGAAAACGTTAACATCCGACTAAGAACTTGAAACTGAGAGTCACATAAATACACAGAGTATTTAACCCCCATAAGGCGTGGCTTCCAGACACGGAAGGACATACAGAGGAGGGAGGAGCAGATGGCGGGGATACCCACCTGGGCCAAACAGACAATGGAGACCTCATCCAGGGCAAAGCAGACAGCGGGGATGCCCACCTGGGCCTGCCAGGCAACTATAAGGCCCTCCTGGGCCAGACAGTCCCTGATAATGCCCACCTGGGCCGACCAGCCAATGAAAGTGCCCTCCTAGACCGACCAGGCAATGAACGCGCCCTCCTAGACCGACCAGACAGCGACTCAGTAGCCTCCAGAGGTAGTGCAGACACTGGCAGACCCAACAGAGTCTCTGAGCCATACACAGGCTCCGGAGGCTTTGGCCATGGGGCCTCACAGTCATCCTGGGGATCAGGCGACTCGGAAGCTTCAGCAAGCTCTGGCGTATTAGGTGACAGTGGACCCGGATCACAGACCGGCTCTTGCGGTAATGACAGAGACATGAGGAAACCGGTAAGTAAACAATGGACATGGGAAAATTAAACACAAGGCACGCCTGACGGCGTGACACTGATATGATTCTTTAGGGTCCTAAAATAACATATTTTGTGCAGACACTGGCAGACCCAACAGAGTCTCTGAGCCATACACAGGCTCCGGAGGCTTTGGCCATGGGGCCTCACAGTCATCCTGGGGATCAGGCGACTCGGAAGCTTCAGCAAGCTCTGGCGTATTAGGTGACAGTGGACCCGGATCACAGACCGGCTCTTGCGGATCCGGCCACCATGGTCCCGGATCACAGACTGGGTCTGGCGGATCCGGCCATAAGAAAGCCAAATCACAGACCGACATAACTGGACACGGCTCCTCGTACCATGTGACGGGGTTTGGACCCGTTATTTGCGGGGTTGAGACCGCAGAGGACGAACTCAGCTCTCCTGGCTGTGTAACCGGCACTGACTGGGACTTAAACAGCTCTCCTGGCTGTGTAACTGGACCAGACTGGACACAGCCCCTCTCGCTGTGACATGGTGTTGGAACCCATCACTAGCATTTCAGGGATCGCTAGGACGGGTGACAGCTCCTCGAGCTGTAAAACCTGAACTGACTGGGCAGAAAACAGCACCCCTGTCTGTATAACCGGTACCGACTGCGCTTTAAACAGCACTTTGGGCTGTAACGCCAAGACCAACTGGGCTGAACATGGCTTGCTAAACTGAGAAACGGGGCTAGAACCCGTTATCTGTGGTTGAGAGACCGCAAGTCTTTTTGACAAACGCACTGGCTGTAGTGTACACAGCCCCTCTCGCTGTGAAATAGGATAAAAAACAGTCTTTTGCGGTTTTTGGAACCGTGGGGAATTTTGCTGGAACTGGCAACCCTATTGCTGTGCTGGGAACTGCGAGGGATTTCAGCGGTACTGGCATCCTCGAGACCGGCTTGGTGTTCGCTGCTTCGGCCGCCAATTTGAACGCGAGCTGGAAGATTCCTTGGATTTTCCTTGCTTTGTCCGGAGGAAAGATCGCTGAAGGTGAATTCCGAATCGCGGTAGCTTTACACGGCGGTCCAAGTCGCGAAAAAGAAACGGCCTCCCGTGGCCTGGCGGAATGGTGCGATGTCGGGCCATCTCGCACGCCGCTGGACTCGGCACACGGGGACGCAAATACGGACCGTAGTCCGCGAAGATGTACGCGTTCGTAGGAGAGAACGCCATCCTCTCTGTGGTCACGTGCGGAGCTGTAGGTGATTGCTCTTCAGCGAACACGGGACACGGAGGCAGGAGTTCTCAGAAAGAAACATTTATTAGGATGACACGGAGGAGCTTAAACAAGCGACACAGAGGATCCACATAACATTAACGACTGACATTTGAACAAGACATGGGGTGTGAATATATACAAAGACTAATCAAAGACTAAAGACAAGACACCTGGGAAAGACAGCTGGCGGATAATCAAACACTAATGACAGAGACATGAGGAAACCGGTAAGTAAACAATGGACATGGGAAAATTAAACACAAGGCACGCCTGACGGCGTGACACTGATATGATTCTTTAGGGTCCTAAAATAACATATTTTGGTTAGAATTTCTTAATGGTAGCGTAAAAAAACAACACCCTGTAATAACCCTTTTTTAGGGTATGTTCCTTTAAATGCTAATGAGGTCTGCCCACCCCTATATATATATATATATATGTATATAAATAGATAGATAGATGAATTAATTTAATATAAATTCAACAGATTTTGTCAAAATTATGATTATTTATTATTTTATTTTTTTTTGCATATTTGAAGGATTAAACACAGTTAAAGATGTCAAGACCTCTGACAGGCCAATATCCAGAGGGACAGAGGATACAGACATTAGACTTTCTATGCTAGTGTTCTTCTCAGATTTATCAAACATATGTAAGATGCGCTAAGTTACATCTAAGTATACTCTATTAATGCAACGTGTCAGAACCTGGCATAGTGTCGTATGTACTGTAGGGCATGCCCTCGGACATAACCCTTTAACACTTGAACCGCAGCTCAGACGTCTGCTCCATCCTCTCCAGCCTGCCTCCAAAGGCCCACAGTCAACATTCCTGTTTTCTTTCTGCATTTTTGTTTTATTTAGGACTCCGCCAGTGTCCTCCCTCCACCCCTGCGCTCACGCTATTTGGAGAGCAGTGGCTTGGAGAGCAGTCAAGTTTGATTAATTTTGGGATTTGGGTACAGTATGTTCCTGGACACACATCTGCGAGCAATCATAAATGCTCCAGAATGCTGGCAGAACATCCAGACCTGCCGGCAGCTGATGATGTCATCAGTGCGAGGGAAGAGCTGGCTTGTCGCCAGGCTCCGAGCGCTGGGCTTCTCCCAGAGAAAGACAGAGGGTAAAAAAAGAGAAAGAGACATTAAGAGAAAACATCTTGACAGGGCTTTCAGCCCGAATGCCGTGCATGATGAAGCTTCATTCTCGTTTCTGGTTCGTGTCGTGCGTGAACAGGTGCGATGGTGGATTACGAGCAGATTAAATGTGGGAGTAACTGAACATTGTTGCCAGTGTTTATGATATTGATTTATAACAGATTAGGACGGTTGGATTTAGGGAAAAAAATATATAATAAATCTCTTCATCTTGCTTTCATAAACACACAAAAAAGAAGCAGACAGAGAACAAGAGGTAGGAGAAAGAGGACTTTCAGTTCATTTGGCAAAGAGAGCTGTCAGAATCTCGACAAAAATGTGCGCTGATAAAGTCAAGTGAGGTGGGCTTCACAAACCCTCCAGAGAGACGACTACCGACTTAATCAGACAGATCACACACACACACACACACACACACACTTTCTGCTGCCAGTCTAAGTGTATTTCCCCTCCACTTGAAACAGGACATTCCCCTCTAAAGCACAATTTAGTGTGGGCAACTACTGAATTCAATAAGCATCAATCACAGCATCCCTGAAACGAGAGCCTTGGCCTGAAAAAGTAGGTTTGAATCCTGCCTGCAACATGTTGCAATGCCATTTCTCCATGTTTTACAAATTCTCTGCTTTCATAAAAGGGACAAAATGCTTCTTAATATTTTAAATCATAGATCCAGTAGTAACAGGCCAACATATATTGTACTGTACAGGCAGATTTTTTTAACTGATATTTTAATTATTTTATGTGAATATTTATGTGAATAAATTTGCAATAACTAGTTTGAATCATAAATACAGTGGAGTCACTAAAATTGTTATGCTATATATATATATATATATATATATCATTATTTTTCTAAATAATTCAAATTTTTACAAAATATAAAAAAATACTACTACTAATAATAACAATAATTAAATGTGTAATTTAAAGCAGAATTTTCACTTGTGATATTTTTATTAAGCCATGTGAGTTGACCATATAATAAACTCTGTAAAGCAAAGACTGAAAGGGAAAGATCTTAAAAAAGGACCTACAATAAAAAAAAAAAAAAAAAAAAAAAAACAGGATGACAGCTGGACAGCATAAGCCCAAAACACAGAGTCTCAGCACTAAACTCATTTTGCAGTCTGCATCTGGTTTATGTCTACGGTTATGCAACAGACCCTTTTGATAACTAAAATCTGACGGCAAAAGTTCGAAGTTAATAGCACACATCGGCACAAAACAATACCACACGCTTACATAACACCTAACAACATCATTTCAGCATGATCGTTTAATTATGGGTTTGGATGTATATAAACAACTGGATCCATCCCCTCCCTTAAGCGTGTTTCTGTCCTACACCTCCTCATTACAATGAGAAAAAAAAAAAAAAAAAAAAAAAACAAGCTGGCAAGATTCACTGTACATACTGTACTAATAATGTGGCAAAGTGCCCAGACTGGATCTCTGCCAGGCTTGAAGTGTAACGGTTGAGACACATATGAGACTGGAGTGGAGTGGGAAGTGGGAAGACGGGGATAACCAAACACTGCGTCACTAATAGAAGTGCAATGTTCCATCTGTTACAGCAGGTTAATCGTGCGGTACATGGTGGACAAACACGGGGCAACAGGGGGCTGACACTTGTTGCACAACAGCGATCACGTATCACTTGTGCATGGCACTGTAATCTATGCTTGCTTCTTTATTGGGACTACATTCATGTGTGATCATATTATTTATAGACGGTTTACCTGAATGAGACAGCATGTGCATCCTCAGTCGTAAACTGTCCAGGAACTGCTTTCCGCAGAACTCACATCCAAAGGTCTTCACTCCACCGTGCAACTTCCTGTGAATTAAACATATATTGATAGATTGAACCTGTGTAACTACACAGTAACTATACACTCCGAGAAGGTCAGGCCTGGTCATGATGTCATGTTTAACAGGTAATATGTGCTTTCAATTGAGAAAAAGGCATCAGTGATTTCACTAAATGAATTGATAATTTATAGATATACTTTATAGCCAAGTACATTCCTATTCAGTTATTCAAATCTGAAATATATTTGCTTAAAATATGTCATTTCTGCATCACCTCACCAAAGGGAATAATGATTGTTTTCAAACACTCTCCTGAGCTGCCATTGGTTAAACAAACAAATAGCCACACCCCCAAACACACTATTGGTTGAGTTGTTGCTATGTCAGGCTGTTTAGAATGCTCAAAAGTGCCACAAAGATAAAAACTTGAATAACTGCCTTAATCTTAATCAGCATATGAGAGTGTATTGTGCATATTGTTTTTTGACAGACATCAAAGTTGAGAAGCATTTGCATTTGAAAACAGATTGTAAGGTAATAATTATATACTTCTTTGCTCAGCAAGAATTCAGTAAAGTGACTGATGCCCATGAGTTTCTTAAACTGATGTTTTTACTTCTAATATTTCAAAATAAAAGTGTATGATGGACATGATAACATGCTTGACTAGTGAACTATGACTTTTGAGTATTATAAAACATGCTGGAGACTCTCAAAACTGCATTATACTTATTTTACAGAATGATGTTAAATTCAAGATGCTTACATTACTGACATTTCAGTTACTGTGACAAATAAATAAATATATAATAAACAAATAATAACTGCTTATGTTGAGTGACATACAGGAACAATTTTGCGGTTTCATCATTTGATATGTTTGTACACAAACAAGATCTAATGGTTGCACGGAGACATTTTCAGTGCATATCCATTTCAGTTTATATATAGTGCAAGACTACTTTTATGATGCCTGCTGACATTTTTAGAGAAGTCTGAGATCTGCATTCGCCATATACACCAGCTGGAATTAACCGAATGATGCCCTGCAACATTCTCCAAAACACCTCCAAAGCAAGCATTTAGTTAATAGAACTATTCCTTTAAAGTAAAAAAAAAAAAGCATTTTATTTAGGAATGCAGCTTCATAAATCCACGCTTGATATTCTAAACACGCCTGCGTCTGTGGCTCATAGTTTATTTTGATGATACTCTCGACAGGGTGCTGTGAAAGGTTTAGGGCACATACTTCAAAGACTCCAGGCACTCGAAATATTCATCAAGCGGGTCTGAATCAATTAGGCCTAATACAGCAAAAGCTGTTAATGAAGTGAATAGCATATGCCATCATCATCCGATGCTTAAAATAAACCTAGACCTGGATTCGAGAAATCCAACAAGCTTGTCTACAAAACCAACGTCCGTAACGGAACAAGCTCCAGCTGAGCTATGAAATATTTACCGTCCAGACGTGGTGACCTGGTGGCTTCAGAGAAAACATTTATGGCTTTGTTTTATCAAAAATTAAACACGCCTCAGAGAAAAAGTACACAAAAGACCTGAACAAATATATACACTCCATTTCAATGAAGTAGCTACAGCAACGAGCGAAACCGCAAGGCCCAAAACCGCCCGTCAAAGTCAAACATGCCGATTGTCCTTTTAATCCGTCCTCTCGCTCTAAATATTTGTTTTAATTAAAACATATTAAATGCTCCTGAAATACCCCGGCAGTTCGGTATGTTTAACTGAGTCACGCTGTACATATCAACGACTCGTCCCCCGCCCACTCCTGTTCCCTTCTCTCGCCCGAGTCCTTTCATGTGAATTCCAGCCACACACACACACACAGACGCACCGTCGGCGCGTGCGCTGCATCAACGAGCAGTCAAGCGAACCCGCCGCAGACGTAACCTTTATTCCTGCTATAGAGCCCTTAATTATCACCGCTCCGCAACCGGGGCGCTGCCAGACATGCACGGGCTCATTATGAACAGGGGCATATTATTTCACCTTGAAAAAAGCTATTAAAGCAAACTCGCTACCACCAAGCAACAGTCGTGGTAAAACATTAATTCCAGGACATTCTGTTGAAGATCATTCAGAGTAATGCAAGCGAATTAGCTTTCTAATCGAATTCAAAGAGTCAACACCCACAGGTATATACGCTCGTTTTTTGTGACCGAGGATGTTTGCTGAGGTCGTGTGCCATTCGGTTGAGGGCGCAGACAGAATGCGTGTTAGCTGCATTTCACAATCTGTAGCATCTGCTGCGTCGTCCCCCTTTGCAGCCACAACACAGGGTCTGAAATAGACCGCCTGACAGAGCCCAGCCTCCCATAAACAATATCCACTCAACCGCAGTGGACATGCTGAGCACCGCTGTCGGCAGCCAACAGACGTTATCTACAGATTTGTGTGTTTGCTGGAAAAAATGCTAGTGTTATCTTACTGAATGCTGCCTTGTGGCTCGAAAATTACATATTATTGTGCAGCTAAGCTTTGAAAAGACTGTACAATAATGACATGCCATAAACCGAGCTTTTTAGCAGTACAGCATTAATGTAGATGTTTGACTAGGAGATTATTGAGGTTAACCAAGTATGCATTTAAAGATGCTGCGACCATTATTCAGAAAAGCATCACAGCCAACACTAATGGGTAAGAGGTCGTTTTTTAAATGGTTAACATAAAAAAAAATGCAATTCACTGATTTTTTGCAAAAGGTGGGGTTCTGCTTCTCATTCATTCCTAAACTCAAAAAAATGCTGGGTTATTTTTTTCAACCCAAATGCTTGGTTCAGCTTGTTGCGTTATTTTATTGGGTTATTTTTCTATGTTTTTACCCAGGTGCTTGTTATTATTTTTCTTTAACCCAAATGCTTGGTTCAGCTTGTTGGGTTATTTTATTGGGTTATTTTTTTATATTTTTTACCCAGGTGCTGGGTAGTTTTTCTGTAACTGAGTTGCTGGGTCATTTTTTTATGTTTTTTTTTCTATCCAACCGCTGAATTGAACCTCTCAGATGAAACAAGCAAGCCACTGAGTTACAGTCAGAAGGCTGGCTTTTAGTTCTCTACCAGAGAGAGCAGTTTTCAGCCCCGCTTCTGGTGATTAGGTACACTTCTTTAGTGAAATAAAGCTCTGTGTACATTTTATTTCATGTAATAAATATGTAATAAACAATGCTATATTCACCCAATAAAATTCAGTTTGTCTATGGGTGCTCTTGCTTAATAATAATGTACATCTTTTCATTATTGCTGTTGCCTATAGTAATTCCATGTGTGATTTAAATTTTACAGCCAGCTAAATTTTAAGCCAGCAATATAATCATTTTTAAACAATTGATGACCCAGCATGGTGGCTAAAAACGTTTAACGTCTGCACGTTAACCATCTGGGTCAAAATAACCCAGCATGTGTTCTGTCCAATATTTACCCCAGCGCTGAGTTGCCAAATAACCCAAGATGGGATGTTTTTAACCCAGCATTTTTTTAGAGTGTGTGGTGTCCGTAAACAGCGATGGAGTGTTGCACAAATCTGACAAAAATTTAATGATGTCAAGACTGTAATGTGTTGTCAAGTTGGACATAATAATGTAATGTGTTGGACAAGTGATTCAAGTTGACCATTACACTTTACACATTTTCCAATATTAAGTAATACAGACAATAAGACAGTATCTGGTTTTAGCATACTAGCAGTATGTTTTGCTTCGCTTCATCCAATATAAAGCATTGCCTCTATAGCCATCAAAATATCTCTTTTGTAATTGATTTTTAAACGCACATCCCAATATACACATTGTTTGCAGTTTTTAAGGTCAATTTACAAGTCTTTTAAATTTAAAAAAAGCTTGTTTTTTGTGTCATTTGTTTTTTTTAAGCATAATTCATCAAGCAGTTGTTTTAAATGTATGCTGTGTGAACATCTTTTGGAAAAAGTGTCTCATTTGGTCTGGTGGAAGTCCTTCAAGGGACTTGTTGTACATCTTTTTTTTTTTCTGTGGAAAATGTGTTCAAAGAGGAAAGTCAGTCATGTATGTTTAGTGAAGGTAAGCAAATAATGACAGAGCTTACATTTTTGCCTGAACTATCTCTTTAAGAGAGATTAGTACACAATTCAACCAGCCAACTAATCAGGTCTGCACGATTTTTTTATCACGTGAATGCTTCTTATATTACACAATTGGACATCTACTTTTCATCTAAAAAAAGTAAATTGTGAGTAGCTAATATTAATGGACGTATCATCAAACCTATCTAGCGATTTGATTGCTCTGTAATAAGAGAACCTTTCAGAAACCTCTCTTTAATCTCATTCCTTCTATCCACTTGAAAGACACGAAAGATTGAACAACACTGATCTGAGACGTGGAGAAATACCTGGTAAATGGAACAATGAGAGGAAAATCAATACCGCTCGTCTCGATCCCAGTCAAAACAACTGTCATTGTCAAAGCAAATCCAAATAGACAGACATAAAATATCATGACAACTCACTACATTATTTAAATAGTCTAGTTTGAGCTCCAGTTTCTGACACTGATATGCAGATGCAGACAGTAACAAAAGAATATTAAATAATCCTGAAGTCAGATCAACATTAAATCAACGTTAAATATGGATATCGAACCTCTGAAAGCACGACGTGTAAAAACTTAATATTCCGGTCGATTTAAGTACACCTGCCCAGACCGAAACTGTTCAGATGAGGTTAGAGGAGAAAAAAAACAATCTGTAAAGATGATGGTCCATTTGTCTCTACAGGCCCGCTGTTATACATTCCTATTAAAATGCAGGCATTAAAATGTCGACTTTCTCTAAGGAGACAAATTGTCCAGCTGTCTGTTTGAGACAAGGTAAGCGCTTGTGTTTCTGGAGTGGGCCACTGGAAGTGGCTTTGATTAATGGCAGGCCAGAGCTGAGCTGCTAGAGTACCTTTCCCACTGAGAGAGCAATTCAGGGGCTGATGTGTGCAATCGGATACTAGAGCACTGCCAAATTACCAATGAGGCGGCTTTAAAGGAAGTCTTCCCCAAAGCAGTGTGAGAAAACCGTATGAAGCATGAATTAGAAAACACTTCACACAAACCCACAAACAAATGTCCATTTATCAAGATACACCAACTGGAACCGTGACGCAAATGATCATATTTATGTGTAATGGTACATGTAAGGAACTCAAAACAGCAGGTATAACAGTACACTGTACAAGTAATATAAAGGGGCATTAACGCACACACTGTATATTTTATAATTATTTAATTATCGAATTATTTTCACCTCATTTATTTGTAACACCCCTCTCGTATATACTAAATTTCCCCCACATAGTGTGCATAGTTGGTATGTTCCATGCTTTTCATTAAATTACTGTAAGCAGAACATGCACGACTAAAGAAGCCCAGCACAAGAAACACAACACTGCTGTGTGAAAGGGACCGGTAACAGTGCAAGCTCATAACTTGTGCGGATGCGATCTGTGTGTCAGCTGAAAGTGTTGGATTTGGTCACCGTGTCTCAATTTCAAAGCTTTGGATGGAAGAACAGGAATTGGCCTACTGCTTAAATGTGATCAATAAACTTCAGACTGCTATGATATAATTAATCAAACACAAGCATGGCATGTTTCAAAAAGAAAACAGTTTGCAAAATAGCCTAGCAATCACTAAAAAGCCCACATTTATGCCAACTTGCCAAGTGTTGTTTCCAATCTAATGATGAATAATAATGAATATTTTGTATAATTTATGGTGTTTAAATCATATCTGTCAATTCAGATTCCAGCCAGGAAAGTTTGGATGGCATTTTCTTTTCATATTACCTCTATCGTCACATATTGAAACTTGGTCAGGACCCTTTGGAGTGCTTTTTTGATAAACAGGGTACTCTTTAGCATAATTTGTCAATGTGAAGGTCCTCCATTGGCACTGAGATATTTATTATCATGATTAAATTATATATTGGATAATAATATTACCATTACTGCATATATGTTGGGTGTGACAACAGTTCTATATTACATTATTTACACATTTAGTGTATAAGCACCTTCCCTAAACCTACAGTACCAATCATCAATAAACTACAAGATACAAGATCCATAATTTATTAAAAAAGTATTAATATTCCAAGTCTTACAAGGCAAATGATGATGTTGTGATGTCATTGCACGATGTCACTGCGTAATCACAACGCAAAATTGTGTCACAATATCAAATATACAGCAAAAAATACATTTAATACATTTTGTTTGCAAAATAATATGCATAATTTAATGTTAAAATATAAATAACTGTATTTTTTGAACAGCTAGTAAACACTACACATTCTCAACAATTATGCTTTACGCAGTGAATTAGTTAGTGTGGTACGCTCTAAGAAACAAATAGGCCACAATCTACTATATTCAGATGAATTAATTTAACATATTTGTATGCAAATGTACGTAATTTTAAATTACACATTGGGTTTTCGGGTTACAGGGTTACAGTGGATAATGGATAATGTCCTGGAATATTTCTGTTACAGTGTACTAAATGATCAACAGTCACAGGTACTACAAACTAATTATTTTTTTATTAAACGGAACATTTGCAAATAGCAGCTAGACATCTTTGGTTTCCTCTTTTTGTGAAACTTGAATGGAAAATGTGTGCCTTTTTATTATCTGAGTAAGTTCAAAAACTTGCCAAATACATAAAAAAATGCTAAATTTGTTGCTAGGTGCTTTTGGAAGAAGTTGCTAGGGTGGTCTGAAAAATTGCTAAATTTAGCAATACAATTGCTAAGTTGAGAACACTGCTGTACCTTGAGCATCAAAAAGCTTCAATATCTAATGAGTTGGGAGTGAGAATGTGTTTGTTATGTAATGGCTATAATTTTGCTGTTAAATCACAAAACAGCCGATAAATCACAATAATCTACAAACAAATTCACAGTCCTTCAAACAACATCTTTTGTAACAACATCTTTTACACAAGTAATTAACATGATTACTTGTGTAGATTATTATGATGTTTTTATTAACAGCTTGGACTCTCAATCTGATGGAATCCACGCACTGCAGAGGAACTATTTAGTGAGCAAGAGATGTCATACTAATTTTACTGCTAATGCTAAAGTAAGCATTAGTGATTGTAATAATTGCCTTAAATACTACTAACAATCCAGCAAAATTTGTCACAGGCTGCACATATAATATTAAACCTATGTTTGGCAGCGGGTTCGGTGACATTCTTCTTCGCAAGGCTAGAGAGAGAAACAGGAAAGATCTTCTGCAAAATGGGAAGTGTTCAATTTACCCGTGCGGTGGATGCTCAATGACCTGATGGCATTGTGTGAGCAAGGCCAGTGCCATTATGACAGCACGAGTACATCCTCACAGCTGACTGTTTCCCTGAGGCTCTATTGAAAGATTGCTGCTGGTAATTTCGCAGAGTTCCGTGTAGAAAGCTGTTGTGCAGGTTGGAAAAGCTGCCAAATGTTGTCTGGGAACATGGTGTAACAACAGTGTGATGGTTTCCATGGATGATTTACTATAATTTTGTGCTGAAATTAAGTGGGCACCACAAATCACGGCCTTTCATGAAATAT
The DNA here is from genome assembly GCA_032357445.1 of Enteromius radiatus. Classification (NCBI taxonomy): domain Eukaryota; kingdom Metazoa; phylum Chordata; class Actinopteri; order Cypriniformes; family Cyprinidae; genus Enteromius; species Enteromius radiatus. The sequence continues at coordinate 7,130,574 of JAUCMS010000025.1, forward strand.
TATTATTATATTATTATTTCAATTTTGATTCCAGGTAAGGTTATGTGCTTTACTCAAGGTCAATGTGACACTACACAAACAAGTACCATGGCATTCCTACAGTAACCAGTTTATCTATCTATCTATCTATCTATCTATCTATCTATCTATCTATCTATCTATCTATCTATCTATCTATCTATCTATCTCCTACTTACCTAGATAGATAGATAATCATATACATAGAATAATAATTATCTAATAAAATATCTCCTACTCCTTAAAATCCAATATTACTTATATTTACTCTTTATTTTAAAATACTACATAGCCTACATCTATTTATCTATCTATCTATCTAACTCCTACCTAGCTACTTACTTTGATAGATAGATAGATAGATAGATAGATAGATAGATAGAGAGATAGATAGATAGATAGATAGATAATCATATAGAATAATAATTATCTAAAAAAATATCTTCTACTCCTTAAAGATTACTTATATTTACTCTTTATGTTAAAATACTATATAGCCTATCTTGAATTCAATGTAAAATCAAAATTTGGATTACCATTTACAAAAAAAATGATAGCCAGAATATTGAGTATTTCTGCATTTTCTTCAAGTTTATCTACACTATGATTAAAATGTTGCGATCCTTGAATAAAGCAGCCATTACAAACACTTCCAAGGGAAAGGTCTGGATGTAAACTTTGACTCTGTCTCTCTGGCACAAGAGCCACATTACTGGATGGAATTAGTGTGAAATGCAGGCTACCGGTCATCATCCAAAGATTAAACTAACCTTTTACTTTGATCAGGAGTTTGGGTTACAAGTGAACAGACAGCAAAACATGTGGCCGAGCCAACGAGATCAAAGGTTTGAGACGCATTGTTTGTATTTTGGCATATTACGCTAGAGTTTAGGAACTGTGACTAAAGTCACTGTTTTCAGCTGAATCTCAGAGTCACCAATCAATAAGCCACCCAACCCCCAAAGCTTCAGCCAGAGCTACCAAAACAGGCACGCACACACTCAAATGCACAAAAGAGGGTTTGAACACAAGAACAATGTGAGAAAGAGAAGAAAAAACACCCTCAGGGCGTCAAAGGTCAGAAGTTTGACCCGACCCTAAAGAGTTGACCTGTATAGCCGTGATAAGGGCTGAAAGAGTTCTGTCTTTGCCTGATAGCAGGCTTTGGGGTGAAAAGATACTAGAGGGCTTAAAGTCTTGACCAACTGGATTCCAGAGGTCCGTGGAGATGACAGAGGTTTAAAGATCACTGGGTGGCCGCAGTCTTGTGGGACAGGAAGGGCTTGAAGCGCTAATGAAGCTTGACCAGGGCAATGCTCTCTGAAAACATATCTTCTCCGGAGGCTGGGTTATCCATTAATGGGCTCAATGTGTTTTTTCTTTGGCCCTTTCCACACTGTGGATCATTATAAATGTCACGCTAATCTTTCAGTGAATTCATGATCTATCACCAGATCTTTACAAATCTATTATTCATTTAATACACACATATCCAGAAATTTCAGCATAAATCTAACAAATCGGAGTAAGGTTTAGTTTAGCTTCTCAAGTAAACATATTATAGAAAGCAAAATGCATATATAAATATAAATCTAACAAATCTCAGATATTGTATTTATTAAAAACTACACAACTATAAAAATGTATTACAGGAAAACTAAAATATTGATTAAAAAATGGCTCAAAAAGTAGTTTAACATAAAAAATTTGTTTATTACTCTAAATTTGAAATAGAAATAGAAATTACATAAATAAACTTGACTGGATAAAACTGTATTAGGCACCTCCAACAAACTCACTGTTAAGGATCAGAACGGATAAAAATAACTTTTCACTTCTTATTGTTCATTCTTTTTGTTTGTTATTGTTAGAAGCACAGATCTCAACATAGATGACATAAACTGCACAGATGACATTATCTGCAATAATCACAATCAGGTCTTCCTGTTCAGAAGGAGCATATACAGTGTCCTCCCAGGAGACTACTGGTATGTAGTTAGGGCTGCTGTTGGAGTTAACCAGAGGATAAAGGGAGAGGCTGAGTAAACAAAAGATCTCCTGAAGCAACAGTTGAGAAGACAATAGATGAGCTCTGAAACCCGGTGTGTGAAAGACACTCATTATCTCTGTGCTTCAGTCTCTTTGCTATTGAAGTGCTCTATGTATACGCTATCATTCAAAAGTTTGGGGCTGGAAGTTCATATGCTCGCCAAGGCTCATTAATTTGCACAGTAAAAATTGTGGATTTTCTACAATTTAAAATAACAGCTTTTTTTAAATGCAATCCTGTGATAGCAAAGGTGAATATTCAAGATCATTTCTCCAGTTTTCATTATCATTCTCCACAAATCAGTCCATACAAATCATATGCTGACTTGCAGCTCATATGCTGCATAATATTTCTGTGGAAACTGATACAGTTTAATATAAGGCATGTTTAATATAAGAAAACAAAGGTGTAAAGGATAGACTTACGACTTTAAGTAAATGGAACACGCTGTAAAAAGCTCCTGGATCACAACTTCAAAACATCTTTCTTTTATGTGGTTTCTGTCTACTGAAAAACTGAACAATCTGTATGTTGTGAAGCAACAGTGCAGTCCATTGAATGCACAGTATTTCTATCCCTCACAGTCTGCTTTTCATTCTTGTCAGAAATTATATTATACTGGCACTAGCCTGACTGAGGTCTACAGAAAGATCAAAGTAATAACATTTAATTGAAGTAGAAATCTTTTGCAGCAATACTAATGCTTTTACTCTCACTTTTGATCAAAAAAAGTTTTATTTTAAGTGGTTATTTTGGTTTTGGGAGTCCTCAACAACAGGTTCAATTTTTGGTCAAAAGTTGGTGGGCAATATGCTAATGTTTAATCTTCAACACATCAACACAAAATGATTCAATGATTCAGATTCGATACTTTCTTTTGAGAGACAAAAAAAAATCATACACAGTGCACTTTCAGATTTAAAACTTGGCAGAATTATTATTTTTATCATTTTTTTGTTCACTTACAGCTTAGATCATTTTCAAAAATCCAATCCACGTAATTTTTGATTTGGTATGGTTTACACAAAATATTAAGCAGCACTTAACACAATTCCAACATTGATAATAAGAAATCAGCTTATTAAAATGATTACTAAAGCATCGAGTGACACTGAAGCCCGAACATTCAGCTTTGCCATGCAGTGAAGTAATTTGATACAGGAAGTAGATCTATTAGCTCTATTTCCTCTTTCTTGACTTTTCTCTGTCTCTCAATCTCTCTCTGTTTGCTCTATAACAAAAGATCTAATTAGAGCCGTGAGCAGCGGGCCAATGCAAGTGCTCTAGGATCTCCCACTTCCAGGGATTCCTAAGCAGCGGAGCTGATCTGCGTCCCCGGAGCCCCTGCACGCATCAGTCGTCTCCTTGCTGCCCACGGTGGATTGTGAGTACACATCAGCGGCAGATTAAATCCACTCACATTCCTCTGCTCGACCACGGGGCACAAATGACATGCATGACAGGACCGAGACAGGGCACAACAGTTCGCAGAGGTCTTAATCCAAAGGAGAGTGTGTCTGTTGCATGACTGTTGTGACGTCCACTGCTATTGCTTTTATTTCACGGATGCTTGTGCTTAAAGTCATTCTATCGGACCGGGAATGCTTTGGCGGATGCATTTGGGTTAAGATTCATGACTTTGAGAGCCTCTCGCAATTGGGGCAAAAGTTTAACTGTTATTGGTATTGGGTCGCCTCACCATGACCACAATGACCCCGTGGGGCCCCAGGGCTTTCATAACGCACTGTGTGCAAGTCAGATGTCGGCGGATCTTAACATCTGTCACCGTTCACAAACCAGAAAAGGGCAAGCTGAGTTTATGAACAAATATAAGTGACTGGCAAACCTACTGACCTACTGTCTGGATGCGGTTACTGTACAGCCATCTCAACTTTGTTACCAATAAAATGTCTTCAAATTTTAACAGTAAAGTAATACTTACAATATTATGCCAAACTACTGTTAAAAATCATCGTATACTAATTTAATTTGACACATTTATTAATAGATCCGAACCAAAAAAGAAGCATTGTGTGTTTTTTTAGCGTCACAATGGAATGGAGAACATCTGATAGGATGTGTTCGTCAGGCCTCAGACAGGAAACCCGGGTCGGTGTCACTGGGTTCAGTATTTGTGGGAATGAATGAAAGAGTATCAGGTGTGCTGCAATACACACAACGTGTGGCCACTTTATCTGTGTCTGACAGAAGGCTAAAGTCACTATCAGACCATCTTCACCGCAGAGACTAAGGAGAGCAGTGCGGGGTTATCTTGCACGCTGATAAAAACAGATAAAGCTCAACCTACTGTTTGAGAGTCCAAGTTTAAACTTTATGGCCATCAGTCAAGCCCAAACCAATAAAACTGAAATAACGATGGCCTTTGGTTGGTGAAAAAATGTATTTCATATGTCAACTTCAGCAATAAATATTTTATTTTGACATATGGCATGACACCAGTTGGTTGTCCACTATGTGAAAGTGAGAGGACGTTCTGTGCGAAAAATGAAAATGCACAAACATGCCTGATTTTATTCATATTTATTGGTTGTTTGAGCTTTAAAAAAATAGCGTTTCTAATCCAACTGTCAATCTGAGCAAATCTGCTGCTGGCCGATCACTTTGACAGTGTCAAAAGCCAGAGGTTATGGAGGGAAGGTCAGGGTCAAGCTACACTAAGCAGTCCAGAAAGACCTTGTCCTTCCACAAACCAAATAAAGGCTTGGTGTGTAGAGTTGGCAGATGTTTCTAACCTGCTCTCAAAAAGCCTGAGGAAGTACATTAAAGAGAAAGTTCACCCAAAAAGACAAAATCTGTCATCATTTATTCACCCTCATTTTATTTTACACTATAACTTTCTTTCTTCTAAAAACACAAAAGCACTATATTTAACAGAAAGCATTTTTGCCTCCCCTTGCTTTACTTTTCTATGTAAACCTGTGCTTAGTGGACATGTTTTAAGCTAGGTTTTTAGTATGGCTTTTTTACAGTGCACAGCACAGTTATATTCACTTTTGTCTTAAAACGTGTTTTTGGCTTCCTGCATTATTTCCCATTTCACTGCTTGCATCTCACGCTTTTCAACTCAGTAAACATGCTCGCTAGATGAACATCTTTCACAATTGTGCTCGCATCTCACACCTTTTTCAGTGCCTCAGGCATGAAACACATTCTAAAAACCCATTGATCGATTCAAACAAACTAAGCTCAAATTTGAAAAACTTTACAATCTTGCTTTTTTTTTTTTACATTTACATAATAAATACGGATATTCATCAATGATGCAAAACACCACTGGATCCTAAGTGCCTTGTGATTGATTGTGATGCACAAAATTTGAATATGTGCATTTTAATAAGTGGTATTGAATATGTATTTTGGATTTTGACAATTTTTTTGGTCATTAATCAATTTGATTTTATGGCAAAGAGCAGCATGAGCATTCTTCTAAATATCTCTATTTTGTAGTCAACAGAGCAAAAAGTTAAACAGTTGAAAAATGATTAAATTATTTTAATTTGGGGGTTCTATTCTTTATATATACAATAATAAATATGTAAATTGTATATAAATATACAATCAGCCCCAAATACTTCACTCACCTGTGTTGCTCAGCAGCTTCATTATCAGGCAGCTCCATTTCACACACCTCACATCTTTCTTTCTGGGTTTGGACCTCATGCTTGACATTCGCTGTGAAATCCCCAAGCTTGCTTAAGAACTCCCTCTGAATCAAGCTCTGATGGAAGAGCCCCCCATAGGCACTGAAATCCATCGACATGGCCAGGGAGGACGGCACATGTAGGGACGAGGCCATGGACACAGGCAAGGGCAGCATGCTTTCGCTCTTATGGTTGGACGGGATGGAGCACAGCGAAGCGAAATGTCTATCAGCCAGACTGGCCATATTGACTAGACCCACTTGGCTGTTGTCTCCTTGGGAATCAGCAGAACTATCTGCAGAGTGGAGCTCGCGGGCGCTGGTGATGACGCTTCCTCTGGTCGGGGTTCCAGGGGTGTCCCGGAGCTGCCTGGAGTCACCTCCGGCCTCCCCGTTCCTGGGGAAGCCACCTTCGTGTTGGTAGTCCTCGTCCACCTGCATCATCTCAGTCTTGATTTTATCTAGCAATGGAGATGAGTTACCAAGGTTGTTTGAGAAACTCTGTGCCACGTTTCCTTGGAGGACGGACTGTCCCATGCTCATCAGGCCCTCTACGGCTGCTTTAGTCGGACTGACAGTTGAAAGACCCAGTTGGGAGGACTCTGAAGATCTCTTATCGACCATGCTGACCAGCGCCAAGCGATGGCGATGACTGGCGTCCTGTATGGAATGCTTTTTAGAGATAAATGTGCTCTTAAGGTACTTGATCCTTCGGTCATCGGCATCCTCTGCGCCATTTTCATTCATATTCACATCCGTGTCATTCTCTTCGGAGGCCTGGATGGTTTCTAAGATCTTCAGACATTGCTCTTCCAAATATTCTATCTCTAAAATCTCTGCGGCGTACAGCAGGTCATCCAGGTCCTCCAGCTTGGCTTGGAGCGTGGCGGTGTAGGCGTACTCCAGAATTTGCTGGAAGGTCTTTGGTGAGAGAAAGTCCAGAGTATAATGTTGGCTGTTGCGGTGGAACAGGATCTCAAACATCTTACTAGCACATGCGAGCACGGTTCTGTGGGCATGAAACTCCTGGCTGTCGACCATGATGACCACATCACACAAGGTCCCAGAGAGGCGCATCTGGTTGGCCTTCTGCAGGAGCGATGTGGGGTGGCCGGGGTTCTGGAGGTGGATCGCACCCATTTTTGTCAAATCCATGACATCGACATCTACCGAACCATCTCACAGATTTGCTTCTTTCCTTGAGTGCTCCTGTAAATATCATTCAGTCATGTCACAAAAAAAACAAGAATGAGTACAAAATACACTATTCATTCATCTCTGTTACACAGGTCATGTTAATAATCACTCAAATAGGTTAACTCAGTGCTTTGAGAAAAAGTCAAAGGGGCGTTGCTGTTGTTGTTGTTGAACCTCTGTACAGAGGCACAAGCCAATCGTCACAACATGTACTTAATGTTATGCAATTGCGGCAATAGTAGTGGAAAGCTGCCAGGTGAAACTGAACTGACGGCATTCGGCACATGTTTGAGAGGAACTTGCTTCTCTGATATTGTCCTTCAGGCAAAAAACACAATTTGTTTTAATTGTACCTTTCATTTTTTATTAACACTCTGTAACATTCCTACAGAAGAGAAGAAAAGGAGTGACACCCCAGGAGGGAAATTTTAAACTGTCGTGACACGTACAGCTGCACTATATATATATATATATATATATATATATATCCGACTAATTGTATAAAAACAGTTATATATTATTTACAGATCAGCTAATACAAATATATTTTTATGTTTAACTGTTAAATAACAATTCACTTTTTTCTGTTACAATGATAACTAGTGAAACTGTACTTCACAGGTTAACTACTATTATAAACATTCCAAAATCTCACTGAAGCACAGATGGTTTTGTAAAAAGGATGAATCTGTGTGTGTTTGTGTGTATATAAGATAAACCTCTCTTATACTAACATTTTTCTCATGTTTTTATTTACTATGTTTTGCTGTCACACCATAAGGCAATTTTATTTGTCAACTACCCACACACACACACACACACACATATATATATATATATATATATATATATATATATATATATATAATATAACAACATCTGTCAAACTGATTATGGGTCTGTCTGTAATGTTAACATATGCATTTGTATTGTTTTGTTTGTTTTGTTGTTATTTTGACATAATTCGTAACTGAAGTCAAAAAATTTTATGGCAAACCTTAAGATTTTATATATATATATATATATATATATATATATATATATTGCGCGTGAGTACATTGCATTTCAGACAAGAGACATCAGTCTTTCGTCTTTCCGTTGGTACTAAACACTTTAATTAAGAAAAAAGATCTTAAGAAAAAAAAGGCACGGATGCACCTTGTCCTTCATGACAAATATGAAAAGGTTGAACACTCATAACCTTTCAGCACTCACATCACACAAATAAACCAAAACCGTGCAGTTTATTGGAAACACATATCTATTTATCGACCTTTCCTTGTTAAATTTACGACTATATTGCGCTTGCTAAATATGACAGAATAAGCAACAGATCTGAGACAGTGAACACAGTCATGCTTCCTCCGTGCAACAGTCTGTATTCGCAGTCTTTACCGCGCTGCCAAGCGCAAATGCACCTGATTGACAAGTTGTTTTAAGAAACATTCACAGCAGTCAGTTTATAAACGTAACCATAATCATAACACTAATAGTCTACGTGTCCCGAAAGCATAAACGAGCATGCAGGAGCCGTGAACACTTACGCGCGTGCTGTATCTTTAAAGACAAGAAACAAGTTGCATCCCCAACGCAAATTTAACTCATTCTCGCTGCACTTTCACCAGCTAAAAAGCATGTATGTTGCCAGCTTCAGCATCTGGAAGAACAAATACGGTTTAACCGGTGAAGTTATTTTCACTTACCTGCAATTGGCGCGTAAATTGAACACTTGTTATTAAGGCATCAACATACTGAGGTTCACAGGAGCCGCTTCACGCGCACTACACTCGCCGTGCGGATTCCAATCATCATCATCACCGTGACGTCAAAGCAATGGCTCGCTGTTTTCACCGAGGCGCGCTAAGACGCCGCGCGCAGGAACCCTATGATTATAAGCGCTTTTAGAATGGATCTGGAGAAGAAGAAAAAACAGCACTGTGGTGTTCTGTTACTGGAATTAAACCAAAACTCCTAATAGTCATTTACATATCACTGAAAATTAAAGTATTAAGTCAAACTTACAGTGAAAAACACAGCCCGGCATGCAGCCCACTTACACTTTCCTCAGAGGATGTTTAACTTTAAAGAGCATGACTGCATTAAAAGAGCTTAACTTGTCCATGAATGAAGGGGGGGAAGAATGAATGAGAATAAAACCACGCACAAAAGCACTACCCACAGTCGTCTTTTCTGGAGACATGCTGCTTCATTCCCTAAACGTACAATAACATTGAATGATAACCCTGAAAACATCACAGAGCCACTGTTTTTTCTTGCCACCTATTGCTACTTATCATTACAGTACGATGTTTTCAGTTTTTGCAGAAACAGAAGCACAAACACGGATGACTGATGAACTGTTTTCGTTGTATTTTGAAGTAGCTATGGGTCAAGGACAAAGAGCGCAGTCTTTTATTTATGTTTTATTCATATTTTTTATTATTATTTATTATTCATGATAAAAGTATTTCATAACAAAATGCCCAGTTGTGTAACCTTAAAGGGATAGTTAACCCCAACCACAAAAAATTAATTTACTCCCCCTCAAGATATTCCACACCAGTATATGTATGTGCGTGTTTCCGTTGAGGACAAAAGAAGTAACTCTGAAGAATGTTCATTCACCAAACATCTGACAGTAGCCATTGATCATATCCATCGTACGGAGAGAAAAAAAAAAAATAAAATAAGGTATCAGTCAGTGGCATCAACCGTTCATCAGAATTCTTCAAAATATTTATTTGTGCTCACTAGAACTATCCTTTGACATGGCCTACTGATTTACTTAAAGAAATAAAAAAGTTTAATTAAAATGCCATCCAGACTCATTACTTCGAGGCCAACCTTCCCCGTTTTCAAGACACATATTAACTGAACTGAATGCACGTTACTGTTATGTTTATATGAAAGCACGTGCGCTCACGTCCCCAAACATTAGAGGCTTATGAAATAGTGCCACCTGCTGGCCAAGTTACATGTTTGATAAGTAGGTACTTTTTCCTTTATAAGGTGAGAATACAATTTTCTAATAACACACCATGTGTTCAGAACCTTTCTGCCATTTTAATTTCATGTTTGCTGACAGTGTTGGCCAATAAAAAATTACCTCATATTTATTGTAACAACATAGAGGCTATTATTTGTAAGAGTATCCTGGCTGACATTTTTGTGTAAACAGACAAAATACATAAATGACAGTGAAACACTGTATCGTTGACCTTTATAAATCTACCAAATAAAAACCCTGTTAATACATTTACTTTTATGTTCAATGATATTGCACAAACACAACAAACCAAGAGAATCCTTCATGTTTTAATGTGTTTAATTAAAATGTGTTAGAACAACACAATTTACAACATGTTATTTGCTTATCATTGTAAAGCTCACCCATTATACTGCTATTTCATGGGTCAAATCCCCAAATACATGAAAACATTTACAGTTTTGGGGCAAACTGGCAGTGAACAACTGAACAACTTGTGTACAACGGGCAAACAAAATTCTCTCTCATTCTCTCCAAAACATTATAAAAAGCAATGAAATCAAAATGACACCCAGAACTTGACAATCTTCACTATTCCTCCACCTGACTGCCATAAACTGAGATCTACAGTTCAGGACAGTCTTTAACATCAGACACGGGCAAGCAGACAGTCATGCAATGAGTGATGATATAAGAACTCTTCCCAGAGTCACACGTCCCATCGGTCCAGTTTCATACAGGACTGTTAACATACGTCATGTTATAAAAGGACAATCAGCAGTTGCTGCAAAGCTATGAAAATGTTCTTGAAGACAAAAAAAAAAGTGACAAAGATCTTGATAACACAATCACAGTGCACAAGCTTGCAGGTGACAGTGTGAAACATTTCTCCAGAGGTACAAGGTATAAAAATGAGCTGATATTTTAGTTTAAGTCGATGCTTTAGGAGCATGTTGGAAGAATGATATAATGTATAAATGCCAAATATTAGAAACACATGATAATTGTAAAAACTCATCCAATAAAGACTTCAGTAGCGAACCAAATGGCTTATTTGAAATCTTTAAATAACAGTATGTTAAAATATCTTACGATATTTTTTGTCTTTACATAACTGCCATTACAAGTTATCATCCAACAGGCAAACAGTTAAATGTAAATAAAATATGATAAAATAGAATAAAATACAAAACTAACAGCAAATCGAACCTAGCCCTCAAACACTCAAGATAAAAAAATAGGAGAAATCATTTACATTTTTAACAATGTACTTTGTAAATAAATGGTTCATGTATTACTGAATAAATCATTCTCCTGAATAACTTGATGCCCTGCTTTAATAATTATACTTTTGATGGAGGAAAAAAAAATGTACAGAGAAACACAAGCTCTATAAGAATATCTTTGTATGAATTTGTAACTCTGATAAGGAAACTTGCTCAAATCAATGCAAATAAAAAGGAAAACGCATACATACATAAGTGAAAACTTAGATATACCATTTTGTTCAGAAAATTCATTAAGGGCACTGTTAAACAAACACGCTTGACGCTTTTACTCCTCTACTCATGCTTTACTTTCAGTGGCGTTTGTTTGCGTGAGGGCGTTGGGTTCTGCTCCAGTGCCCGGCGCAGCTTTCTTCAGCTCACCCGTACTCTTCTCATCACCCACAATCTTCCTGTGATTGAAATCATTAAAGGGACAGTTCAGCTAAAATGAACATTTTGTTATCGTTTACTCACCCTTATGTCATTCAAAACCTGTATGACTTCATTTCTTGTGTCAGTTTAATAAATTATTGAGTTAGACAAAACCAGTCAGAATTATTCATTCACATATTGGACTCATCTCTCAATTTCAGCTCACTGGGGTTCACAGCTTAACGTCACTAAAATGTTATTGATTTCAACACAGAATCGCATGCTCTTGCTGCTGTTTGATTTGGATTTCTTTAGGTATAATGCGCTTATGTGTGAAATAGATTCGCTCTGCTAACACTGTTAATAATTAAGTCCCTTTTAAACCAAGAAATTTTGTGTTGTCAGTGTGGTGAATTCACATCAATATAAACCTCCTGCCCTCATGCAATATTGCATGGGTTCCTAATGAAAAACTTGGCCTGTGAAAATTCAATGGACAATGAGGAAAATGTTACTACGGTTTTATGTCATGGCGGGATTTCTGTTGCTGAAAATCAGTTGAGAGAACATGAGGTGGTACATTACATTACAGAAATATCCATTTTAAAAATAAACAGGAAGTGTCAAAATGATTAATGCAGAATGCAATGGACTGGAAGCATTATACAGTTTTTACAAAAACCTAGGCATTGAACAAAAATCAATTCTGAGATTTTAAGAATTAAGGGCTGTTCACACCAAGAACTAGAACTATAACGATAACTATAGAGATAATATCGGATAATGGATTTTACATACTTGTGTGATGCTGATGTGCTACGTTGTCAAGAAAACATACCATTATACCAATATATCATTTTTATATGCATGTGCTGTCAAAGAGGTTTTTGCTGCATTATAGGCCTTGAACATTAAACACACTTGTATCTGTCAAAATGTCCTTCTTTGCAAATATCCTTGTAAATACAGTAAGTGAACGCAAACAGAAAACATATGTGTAACAGCACATTGGAGCTGGGCAGCTCTTAAAGTGACAGCAGTCTAATATTCCTGCTGCTTGTGATTCATGTCCATCACATAACACAACAGAGAAAATATCCTACTGCTCTTGACTGAATCACTTTTGTAACCTTAAAGGCTTAGTTCACCCAAAAATGAACATTTTGTCATTAATTACTCACCCTCATGTTGTTCCAAACCCATAAGACCTTAGTTCATCTTTAGAACAAAAATTCCATAGACAGCAACACAACTGAAATGATCCCAGGTTCAGAAAAGTAGTAAAAACACCAGTAAAAAAGCCCATGTCTCACCAGTGGATCAAATTCAGTTTTGCGACGATAGGAGAATACTTTTTTTGTGTGCAAAGAAAACAAAAATGTGCGGATGTCTTATGGGTTTCAAATGACATGAGGGTGAGTAATTAATCACAAAACTGTAATTTTCGGGTGAACTAACCCTTTAATAAAAAGAAATATATTTAATTTACCCAGCAAATATAGTGTTTCTAGTCATTTCAGCATTCTTATTAATTCGTTCTACTGTAGTTTTTGTCATTTGCTTGTAATTAGCTATTTATTCCTTATTAATTGCTGACTTGTTTTGTATTGACACAGGTGACAAGAATTGTGGAATTTCTATGGCATCAAAAATTGTTTGTAGTTGTGTTCTGGACTTCCGTATTCCGTATCTTATTCCATAAGATTATTTACAGTTAAAGTTATCTTTATACAGTAGTTATTGTAATTGCTGGGAACCACTCTTTATTCTCATGTTTGGAATGACATAAGGGTGAATAAACCAGTGAATTCTCATTTTTACCTTTAAATGACTACATCTATAGAACGCATGCACATACACTGATTCAGATGACCACATGCAGTGAAATTACAACACAACAAACACACACACACAAACAAACAAACTGAGAGAACATCTAGAGAGTATCTAGAGATCCATACTCGTCCTGTTCTGGAACAGATGGGCCAGCTGTCCCCACAGCATGTGACCCATCCTGAGGGACGTCTGTGTTTGGAGCCAGTGGGAGCTCTCCATCAATCACATGTTCATGATTCACTAAGGTGATCGCGACGCTGCCCTGTGGGCTGATGGGATTTAAAGTGGCATGAGATTCGGGCGACTCAAATTCGTTTTCTGTGACTTTTGAGTTTACAGCATCTGGTTGGACAACGTTGAGAGGGGAAGGAGGCAGTGGGGCTGAAGGTTCTTCTGAAGGGACTGCTGGAGAAACCTCAGCTTGTAGCTCTGGGGGATCACCCAGGTCTACCAGGAGAGTAACATTAGCCGGGTCGGGAGACGGGGTAGACAAGATGGAGGAGGGTTTGGTGTGAGATTTGGGCGTGCTGCTGTTGGGTGGTGTCATGTGAATGGGGTTAACAGGGTCAGAGGGAGGTGCTGTGATGCTGGAGGTGAGAGTGGTGCTCTCGCTAACTGGGCTGCTCTGGCTAAGGTCAAAGGTGTCAGTGACTGTGTCTGAGTTAGTGGGCACAGAAAGAGGCAAGTCCACCACCGCGGCGGCAGTTTCCGTCACTTGCCTGTGAGAAGAGGGAGAGAACAGAGACACAGACGGGTGATGTCGACACAGAGGGGAGACATTGAGGGAGTTCAAACACATATGCAATACTGATTTGAAATGCAGTATTGCGTGTATTACAAGATTGGTGTTACAATTTATGGTCACTAGAGGGAGTGCTTGGTTTAAAATAAGAAAAAGGTTATGGTGGGAGTATGTGGGAAAAACAAACGTGAGGCCAAAGACAACATGAAATCAAAACGAACTGTTTAAACTCTTAATAAATGTCCTTAGACACACAATTCTAAATAATAATAAAAAATAAAATAAAAAAAGAAAAATATTTTTCAATAAAATAAAAGTCTTAAAATGAGTATGGATGGCCAATAACATCATAGCCCACTTTATGGATTTTATACCTACTGTATGTAAATATTGTATAATCCTGTCATCTCATGCAAATAAACTGCTAATAAAGATGTGGTTATTAATAGTTTTAAGAGCTATTTTATATATATATATATATATATATATATATATATATATATTGTCCATTATGTCTACCAAGTACGCATTTATTTGATCAAATATACATGAAAACAGTAATATTGTGTATGTATTATTAGGGCTGGGCGATTTGGCAAAAATGTAATCTCGATAATTTTCCCCCATATTGAACGATAACGATATATATTTCGATATAAGCTGCTAATGCTGCCAGCTTATCCCAACAATGACTGAAGCCACAAAAATTTAAGGATTCATTAAATTACATTTTAAAGTATAGTTTAGTATGGTAAATCAGTAAATGTACAAAATGTAAACAGAAAATAATTGTAAAAACATAACTAGCCAAATAAGTTGAATGGAATAATAAGCTAAGCACAGGTTCTGAAAAACACTGTATTGACATTTGTCTAAAGACATATGTACATTCCTTAAATAAATGGACACCTCTTGCCCTTTTACTGAGACTTTGTATTTTGTATTTCTACACAGAATCCAGCTGTTTAACCAGAGCTGCATTGTTCTGCCCTAACACATTAAAATAATGTTTGTATTAGTGTTCACGATACTTTAGCATTAAATGTAACTTACTCTCTTAAGGGTACGTTCACCTGAAGCGTCTAAAAACACGTGGAAACG
>JAUCMS010000025.1:7160017-7187608 GCA_032357445.1 Enteromius radiatus
GAGGGCGTTCCCATAGCGTCTCGTGACGCAGCTCGAGTTCCTGAAAAGGAACCAAAAGCTATCAATGAATAACATTTTCAACCTCTTATATTGGGTTTTATTAACGTCTAGTTCACCCAAAAATGAAAATTCTGTCATTAATTACTCTCCCTCATGTCGTTTTCAACCCATAAGACCTTTGTTTATCTTTGGAACACAAATTAAGATATTTTTGATGATATCAGAGAGCCATCTGACCCTCCATACTGTAGATAAAAATAAAATGATCTCAGATCCAAAAACGTAGTAAAAACACTGGTAAAACAGTCCATGTGACATCAATGGCTCAACTTAATCCTTTTTTTTTTTTTTTTTGCGCAATAAAAACAAAAATTAAATAATTTAACTCTAAAATTTTTCTGCCATTTTAGAGTGTATTACAACGTATGCGTACACCTTCAACTACACGTAAACAACTTCTTTCCCCTGGATGTAAACAAGGCAGATTACGCCAAATACGTTAAGCTTTTGTACACGTTGTGTTGTGATACTCTCTAAAATAGCGGAATACATAAGTCACGGGAGAAGAATGGTAGAGTTAAATTATGTTATTTTTGTTTTCTTTGTGCAACAAAAGTATTCTCATAGCGCTGTCTATGGAGGATCGGATGGCTCTCATCAAAAATATCTTAATTTGTGTTCTGAAGATGAACGAAGGTCTTAGGTTTGGAACGACATGAGGGTAATTAAAAACAGAATTTTCATTTTTGGGTGAACTAACCCTTTAACCCAACTGAAAATCACTCAAACGAGTTCACTTTTGACATATTCTGAAGGATATTTGAGTGGTGATTGTACAAAACCTGGTGTGGTGTTGTGTGGCAGTTGCTACGCCGTTGCTTTGCATCTGCTTGGCTGCTGTGTTGCTATGCAGTTGCAAAATTGCTCTGTAGAGTGGAGTGTGTTGCTAGGGTGGTTGCATGGTTATTGGGATGTTCTTGGTTGTTGCTACTGCATTGCTATTTGGTTGTTGAAGTGCTTTGATTGGTTGAACATTTCTTTTAAAGCTGTTGCTAGGGTGTTCTTTTTGGTTTGTTACGCAGTTGCTTGAGCGTTTTTGGTGGTTGATGCGGCATTAGTTGTTTTCTGAGTGGTTGTTAGTGTTGGTTGTTGCTACGCAGTTGAATTGTTTTTATTTTTTGTCGCTATATTGTTTGTAAGGTGTTCTTGGTGGTTAATATGCAGTTGCTTTGGTGTTCTTGGTGGTTGCTATGGCACCAGATGCTAATGTTTTCTCACTGGTTGTCAGCCTGTTGCTATGTGCTTGCTAAGTTGTCCAGAGTGGTTCTTAATGTGTTGCAATGTTGTTAATAGGGTGTTCTTGTGGTTGCTAAAGTGTTGGTGAGTGTTCTAATGTGGTTGTTAGAGTTTTTCCAAGCAGTTGCTTTTCTATCCCTGCTGAAAAAACAGCATAAACCAGCAAAAGGACCAGCTTAAACCAGCATCCCAGCATACCTAACCAACATATGCTGTTTTTTTTTTCAGCAAGGGTTGCTGCTGTTGCGAGTGCTTCTTAGTGTGTTGCTATGTAGTTGCCAGGGTACTCTTGGTGGTTGCTACAGTGTTGTTATGAGGCTGCTAAACTGTTATTTATTGCTATGGTGTTGCTACGCAGTTAATTTGTACTTGCTAACTTGCTGGTTGCTTAGCCGGATGCTAAAGTTGGTCCATTTCTAAGCGGTTGCTAGGCTAATAAATAGTTATTAGTGAAGATAAGATATATAACTTGTTGCTAAACAGTTCTTGGTGGTTGCTAAGGTGTTGCTAAGAGATTGTTATGGCTGTTATGTCTATTTAGATGGCTGTACAAATATAAAGGGCAAAATAATTTAACATCTGCTAGGTGAATTAATATTATTGCTTATTAAAATAGCAGCACTGATTTTGCAGCACGATTTGAGGTGTTATTTATACGCTCAGCATGGGATAAGTTACATATTCATGTTTAATACTTGGTGTTAAAGGTTTGGTCAAATAAACTGCTTTAGTAAACACTACTGATGAGTTGTCAAATCATATTTCTCAATAAAAAAACAGAGGAAACACTGAAGTATTGATACAATATTAAAGGATCATGCATTAGTTGTTTGGACAGAGCATGTGACACTATAAGCACATCACACTGGATCTCAATCGCTAAAGAAATATTTAAAGTTGCTAAACTTTAAATACTTTGTGTGTACTAACAATTTGATTAAGTGCGTGTTGATAAAGATAAAGACATGTGGAGGGTTTTTGCACCAAGCACAAAACTAACATGTAATATCAATATATCAATCTCAACTCTTACTACTACCTTTAGAAGGATTTTCTTGGTTTTTGTATTAAAATTCACTTCCAGAATGAAAATGTCCTGATAATTTACTGACCCCCATGTTATCCAAGATGCCTTTCTTTCTTTGGTCATGCAGAAATTAAGTTTTTTGAGGAAAACATTCCTGGATTTTTCTCCATATAGTGGACTTCAATGGGTTCCAGTGGGTTGAAGGTCCAAACTGCAGTCTGAATACAGTTTCAAAGAGCTCTACTCAATCCCAACCAAGGAATGAAGGTCTTATCTTGCAAAATACTACATTTTCTAAAAAAAAAAATTAAGTATGCACTTCTTAACCACAAATGCTCATCTTGCACTAGCTCAACCTCAAGGCATATGACTGATATGACCTAACATCCTTGATTAACTAACAATTACTTTAATATATTGCATATATATATATATATATATATATATATATATTTGACCATGTCATGACCACTGTTATATTTGATCTTCTTCTCGGGAACCTGTTCTTCTGTCACTCACCTGTTCTTATGTCTTTGCATCTAAAACAGTAACGGTTTAAAAAAAAGAAATCACAGCTGACTCCACCAAGTTGCCTTTAAATACATAAGCTGCCATGTCAACCTACTACTGTAAAGAAAAGCTTCCAATGCTGGCCCAAAAAACGTGAACAACATACTTGCAAAGACAGTCAAACGCCCTTTACAAAAAAGGTAAAACAACAATGTCAGATGATTTTGAAGAGAAAATGAGATAGTTTGTCATCTTACCCTACCTTTTTGAAACCAAAAGCACACGGACAAAGAACTAACCACGTGTGACCTTTCAAACATGATTACATAATGTATGAGGTTGAGCTAGTGCAAGATGAACATTTGTGGTTAAAAGGTATATCAATTTGTATTCTTCTTAGAAAATGACCGTTTCACTAGATAAGACCCTTAATCCTCGGCTGGGATCACTTAGAGCTCTGTGAAGCTGTACTTAAAACGGCAATCTGGACCCTCAACCCATTGGCTATTAGTGAAGTGCACTATATGGAGAAGATTTCTGGAATGTTTTGCTACCACTTTTTTTTTTGGTCTGGTTTTGAGACTGAAGAAAAGAAGATGTGAGCATCTTGGTTGACATGGGGGTGAGTAAACTAACAGGAAATTTGTATTTTGGAAGTGGACTACTCCTTTAATATACTAAATCATAACTATAAAGATCATCATACAGCTCCATAACAAACCTGTCTCCTCAGTGTGAAAATGAAAAATCCCATCTAGGGAGCATATAAAAAAAGAAAATGTTTACTTTTATTTTGTTTTAAGGAAAGGGCTAGCATATGGATTTATAGACCCCATAAGAAGACATGACGAGCCAATTTATCTTTAATGTGTTAATGTACACCATAGTAAAAAAGGAATAGCCTTTAGTGCATGTCACAGCCATGTTGGTTTGATATTCCTGATGATAATTAAAGGCCCGTAATATTAGAAGTACAATAAAAATTTGGCTGACCTCAGAACAAAAATGGACTTAAGCCATAAAACTCTCATTTTGATTTCATGGGGTCTTTAAATCCTATAACCACTAGACAAGATATTAACAAACAATAAAATAATAAGAAATATGAATGATATCAGGAGAAAATGATCACAGGGGGAAATGAACACTTACTTGTAAAAGAATACCCTAAAGGATCCAGTGGAAAATGAAAAAAACATACAAATGAGAAACAAAATAGGAGAAAATCACATAAAATGACAGGATGAGAAAAGAAAAGACTGAAAATGTCAAAGGGTAAAAGCTGGTAACAAGATCAGACAGCAAAACTCTCTCATCACTCATACTTTACCTGAGTTAGAGTCATTACTCTCTGGACTACATCCTGGAGATTTACGGCACTAAATGGGTTTTGTTTCATGTACTGACAGGAAATAAATCCCAGTGCACAATGTGTTGAGTGTGTTATGTGATAATGGCATTTCTGGAAGTCCAAAACATCACATAAACAACCACAAGGGGGAGGAAGAGGGTAGGTGTGTGTGGTGTTTATACGTGATGAGAATATCGACACAAATCATGAGAATATTCTTGTAGTGTGCGATGTTATGATTGATTTTTATTGATGTTTTGTGTAATGTTTGCAGAATTTTGTCCTGTGTGAGAACAAGATGTTCTGTTCTTACCAGCATGATTTCTCATACTGTAGATGAATCAATTATTGATACAAGAAATCATTTATGTGACCAGTGTATATACGAATGTGCTTAGCAGCAATAAACCTGCCAGGCATGTATTATTTATACACAGTAATTTCCAAATGCATCAAGATCAACGTTCTCATTGCACTGAATTACAAATATTACATTAATATCCTCTCCTTTGTGACCTATTATACACTGAAAATATACAAAAGATATATCCTTTTAAAAAAATATATAGAAATACTGTATGCTGTGGTGGATCTTCCCTTTATAGAACATTCATAGGCTTCTATCTATGAATGATTAAAATAACCACCAGGTTTCTCTTCATAATGAATAATACATAACGTGCATGAGGGCAAAAAAAGGTGCAAAACACTGGATAGCCAAGTGGGACCTGTTTATAGGTTGTCAAATACTGGCAACTACATCGAATCACCCTGGTGTCGCCTAGAAAGGTGGTCCTTCAAAACTCTGAGATACGCCACAGACAGGCTAACAATTACTCTGAAGGAGCGGAGGAGAGTTCAGCTCAGTTCAGCTGACAACAGACTAAAGGTGAGCCAGTCAACCATATCAAGAGCTCTACATAATACTGGCCTGTATGAGAGGGAGGCACAAAAGGAACCATGAAAAAGCCTGTCTGGAGTGCAAAATAGTGAGTTGTAGTCAGATTACTTTTAGACTAAAATGTAACTTCTTAGATAAATCTATCTACCTAAGAAGATCTATCTGAATATCTTTATATTATGTTATTATAGTTTTTCATTATTTAAAATTGTTATATCTTTAGTTTTCAATTTTATGTTAAAGTTTTAGCATTTGTATTTGTTTTACATTTTTATTAGTGCTGTCAAACAATAAATCGCATTCAAAATAAAAGTTTTTGTTTATATAATATTTGTATGTGTACTGAATATACATATATATTTTAATATATTTATATTTATTATGTGTAATACATAATCAAACAGTACATATTTTGAATAAAACCCTTACATTTATTTAAATGTATACATTTATGTAATGTGTATTATATATAAATATATTTCATATACAGATATATCATATTTTTCATATATATATATATATATATATATATATATATATATATATATATGTATACACACACACATACACATATATATGAAAATGGACATGTGTATATTTATATAATAAATATACACAGTGCACACACACATATATTATGTAAACAAAAACTTTTATTTTGGATGCGATTAATCATAATAAATGTATTGACAGCACAAATTTTTATAAAAATTGTTAATGTCTATACATTTCTTTTTTATTACCAAAATTTTTTTTAAATGATCAAACATTTGATTTTAATTAACTTTTTTTTTTTTGTTGTTGCTTGTTTTTTTCCCAAGCAACTTTGTTTTAATGATTTTAGTTCTAATTAATAATAATAACCTTATACAACCATATAATGCAATGCGAGATTTGTAATTCAGTGAAATGAGAGAACTGGTCAAGGGATTGAAAATATGTTAATATTCAAACTACTTAAGTCATTACGCCCTATTCTTTAGCACCATGAGCACAAACTGTATATTTTAGCATTTGCGTCAGCCAAAGACTTCACACTAGCTGGTGAAGAGGTGTGTGGGCCGTCACGCCACGCTGAGCTGCTGTTGATGGAACCATGTTCTCCTGAGAGAGAAACGTGATACTCACGGACATGCTCGGTTTTGAAGACCACTGACTGGCTGCTGTCTCCTTCGCCCTTGCCGTTGATGGCAGACATCTTGACTTCGTAATCGCTTTCGGGTTTTAGGCCGGTGACTGTGACTGAACTCAGTCCTGCTGGGAAGCAGCGAGAAGCAGATTTAATCAAAAGCCCATTCATTAATTCATAAACAACAGCATGCATGTTAAATGGGCAACATAAAACCTTGCCACTGAACATGAGGAAATACATTTGACATTTAAAGCTACAGCTAAAACATTACTTAAAGGGATATTTCACCTAATAATGACAATTGTATGTTCCTTCTTCTGCAGAAAAAAATATAGCTTGGTAACCTTATAGGGATGTAGAATGGTGAATATGTGCTTTATATACTAATAAACAGCCACTACGTTAAGGAATGTTAATACGCAACTAGTTATTAGTGAGAATTGGTCCCTACACTAAAGAGTTAACCTTAATTTTTAAATTATAGTATAAACAATGGTGTGTGAGATTACTTGTTAAATTCGGTTCTTCCATGATACAAGTCCACCATTAAACGGGTGTTGTTAATCCATATGATAAAGCTGGTTTTCCTCGTTTCATGTGACAGACTCACCGTCTTTCACCTCGTAGACTCGATGCACCCATTTCCCTCGGCCCACAGCTCTCCACTCGGCTCGGTACTTGAGCACAGGAACTCCTCCAGTGGACTCGGGCTCCTCGAAAAGCACCTGAGCCGTGCTGGAGTACGGCTGCACTTGAGTGATGGACGGCGCCGAGGGCACATCTGCACCACAGGGGAGACACTTCACAATACGCAGTGGGACAACTGCACTCTAACAGCCTATGCCCGATTATTCAGCCTGATTGTACGGCTTTGTGCTTCAGCACCACTTTTACAAGAGGAAAATTTGAGCTATTGCATTGCACTTTATTGAACAACAAAGTCTACAATTGCAGGTCATTTAAAAAACACCCAAACGTTTAATGTCAGTGCAATTTTCTACTGCCATAAATGACTATATTGTGTTTGTTTTGAGATCAATACAGAGAAACAGACCAGCTGGGATCATGATGAACTCTTTGGATTCGGTCCCGATCTCATTGGAAGCAGAACAGTTGTAGTTGCCAAAGTCGCTCTGAGACTCTGGATTGACCTGGGACGGATCAAGAGAATTAATTAACCTTTAGTCTGTATCTCAGCATTTATCTTTCAAAAATGCATTTCATCACTGCCGTTGCATTAGATGTGTATTTACTCCTGACAGCGTTCTCCCCGTGCTAAAATATTGATAAGACTGCAGGCCCTTCAGCAACACAATCCCTATTTGGGGCGAAGCTCACAAAAACAGGTGCAGGTCACATTTCACACCAATATCAAAATAAACGAGGTAGGTAAAATATTTATAATACAGATTTGTTTTCAAAACCACTTGAATCGAGGTTGAGCAAATCTTTAAACTGCATACATCGACTACATGACTTTCTTTCATATGAAATGTGTGACTGCTTTCCTGTTTTCAAAAACTAACCATAGCATGAGCAAATAACATTTGGGTTTGTGCTGTAAGGGAAAGAAACATTATACTGGTCACACCTATACATTCCCTTCACTTAAGAACTGGTATTTTCATATTATTTATATACTATTCTAGGTTTTGTTAACATTTTAATTAGGTTTTATTTTGTTTTCATTTTTATTTGTTTACTTGTCATAATTTTGTTGAATGCTTTCATCATTTGAGTGACATTCTTATTAATTTTATGTGCTTTTATCATTTTAATTCTAGCCCTGTTTTTTTGGAATGTTGTCAAATGATCAATCGCAATTCATCACATCCAAAATAAAAAAAAAAAATAGTTTACATAATATTTGTGTGTGTACTGTGTATTATGTATTTATAGACACACACACACACACACATACAGCATATATATATATATATATATATATATATACACACACACACACACTGCTCAAAAAAATTAGGGAACAGTAAAATAACACATCCTAGTTTTGAATGAATGAAACATTCTTATTAAATAATTTATTCCTTACATAGTTTAATGTGCTGATAACAAAATCACACAAAAAAGATCCATAGAAATCAAATTTATTAACCCATGGAGGTCTGGATTTGGAGTCATACTGTAAGTGGAAAAACACACTACAGGCTGATCCAACTTTGAAGGAATGTCCTTAAAACAAGCCAAATGAGGCTCAGTAGTGTGTGTGGCCTCCACGTGCCTGTACGACCTCCCTACAACGCCTGGGCATGCTCCTGATGAGGTGGCAGATGGTCTCTTGAGGGATCTCCTCCCAGACCTGGACTAAATTGTCCGCAAACTCTGGTGCAACATGACGTTGGTGGATGGAGCGAGACATGATATCCCAGATGTGCTCAATAGGATTCAGGTCTGGGGAACGGGCGAGCCAGTCAGTCCATAGCATCAATGCCTTCATCTTACAGGAACTGCTGACACACTCCAGCCACATGCATTGTCTTGCATTAGGAGGAACCCAAGGCCAACCATACTGGCATATGGTCTCACAAGGGGTATTAGGATCTCATCTCGGCACCTAATGGCAGTCAGGCTACCTCAGGCGAGCACATGGAGGACTGTGTGGCCCTCCAAAGAAATACCACCCCACACCATTACTGACCCACTGCCAAACCGGTCATGCTGGTGGATGTTGCAGGCAGCAGAACATCTCTGCCACATCTGTCACATGTGATTAGTGTGAATCTGCTTTGATCTGTAAAGGACTCTGGCAGTGCTCCTCCTGTTTCTCCTTGCTACGGCCTCCTCCACGTCTCCTGATGTACTTACCTGGTAGCACCTCCATGCTCTGGACACTACACTGACAGACACAGCAAACCTTCTTGCCACAGCTCGCATTAATGTACCATCCTGGATGAGCTGCACTACCTGAGGCACTTGTGTGGGTTGTAGACTCCGTCTCATGCTACCACTAGAGTGAAGGCACCGCCAGCATTCAAAAGTGACCAAAACATCAGCCAAAAAGCATAGGAACTGGGAAGTGGTCTGTGGTCACCACCTGCAGAACCACTCCTTTATTGGGGGTGTCTTGCTAATTGCCTATAATTTCCACTTGATGAATTTTCAATCAGTGTTGCCATTCACTTGGTTTTATTAAAATCAAACTTATTCACAACAACAAAAAAAGAATAAGAACAATTGTTGTGGTTGTGAATGACTACTTTGTAACAAATCACAGTGAATGATTCAAATGACTCATTTATAGCATCCATACAAGACACATTTAACCTACTACTGGCATAATGAACTTGTACAAAAGGTCACAGAGGAAATCAGTGTATGAATCAGAATGAATCTGTTTTGTAAACAGATTTCTATCACTGGGATGAATGCTATCAATAATGACGTTGCAAAAACAAATTTAACTGTTTTAAGAGGATCTGTGATTTTGGATAATGTATAATGGATGTATAATATATATTATAATATAACACAGGATCTTCAGTTTGGATAATGTATGGATGTTAAATAAAATAAAATATAATTATTATTATATATATAATATAATATAGTATAATAATATAACATAATATAATATAAAGAAAAATAGCTAACACTTGTTAACTACGACTTTTCCCTAACATCTAACTAGTACACATTCTTTGTCCAGTTTTCTAAGATGTATGCATCTGTGAATGTTGTGAATGTTTATGTTCTCTGGAAGGCGTCTGTGTGGGCTGTACCTCCAGGTAGCTGGCGGAAGGCGTGTTGTAGATCTTGATATTGGAGGTGTTAGCGTTAGGCAGCTGGAAGCCGTCTCGCTGCCACGTAATCAACACATCGCTGGGGTGAGCCAGCACTTCACAGCTGATGTTGGCCGGGTTGCCCTCCCACGTGTACACCGTTACTGAGCCCAGGATTTTCGGGGCGTCTGTGATGAAAGGCAAAGAATATAGAAAAGAAAATAAACAAACCTGCTGCTAGCGCTGACCCTTCATCTACCTACCACCCATCTACATCCGCTAGGAGAACAAAGCCTTCTCTCTCATTACCGCCTGATACCTTTATTCTAAGGATAAGCTGGTTAAAGATCAAAATGTCCAGGGCTTAAACACAGAGAGCTGAAAACACTGCGCTGTGTGATGTTGAACACATCTGTTCGCGGCAGTGCATAAAAGCCAATCACGCTTCACTGGCTTCAAAAGGCCCCTCCTCTGAGCAGCATCCCTGAATAGCATGCTGGGGGGAGACTTCAGGCACGATGCTCATGTGACTTGCGCGTTCGGGCCCACGTTTCCCTCACAGACTGTGTGCGAATAGCTCCAGGCCCGCTGAGATACTGTTCTCACATTCATCAGAGATTCAGATGTCATTAGTCCCATCACAACAATACACGACTGGTACAAATGCTCTAAACATGCGAAGAGGGAGGTTGGTATTTTCACAGCATACGCCGGCACTAATGTGAAAACAAATACAAACAGGCGCAGTGGGGGGAGAGCGAAAATGGGCAGTAATGCTTTGCTTGCTATCGATTGCAATTAAAAGATTGAGGGAAGAAAGTACTCCATTTTTGATGATAAAGCAATATAAGAATCGTAATTTGGTGCAATTTCAGTCTGAACTTCATCTTTGCTTACTGAATTGAGTGCTTAGATTAAATCTTACTGGATATTTCATTTGAGACAAACGTAAACAAGATTAGGAGTTTGTTCACTTGTATAAATACGCTCAGCAGTTATGCAATAAAAAATACCAAACTTCTAGCATTAACTGGCTCATTTTCATTCATCAAATATGGCATTTATTGTTCTAATGAGGCCTGATGCAACAAAACAACAAGCAATACATTAATGAATCAATCAGTCAATAATTAAATGACAATTAATAATAATAATAAAAAACTCAAAATGTACATTCCTTGATATTGCTGATTCATTACTGATTACAGCATTTTTGCTCTCAATGTGGACACAGAAACTCTGTCACGTTGCATGTGTGTGATTGAAATCCATTGGGAGGCTTTTTTCATATCATTGGTGTCCCGTGGTGGGGGAAGGGGGTGGTAATGTCGAGGGGTGGCTGTAGTTTTGATACATTAACTAGCATTCTCTACTGTGTTGCCATATGCTCTCTGGACTGCAGCCGAGCAGCAGTGCTGCTGTGAATTAAACATATGCCTCTGAGGCATATCAGTGTGGTATCCAACAGTACGTGTGACTGATAGAAGCTAATGAGGCTACAGAAACTATAGACTCACAGCGCACTTCCAGATTCACGGGCTGCGCCGTCTCTCCGATGGCATTGCGGGCGGTGCAGAGATACTCGCCGGCATCGGTGTACTGAGCATACTTCAGGGTGAGAGAGGACACACGGGCGTCACTGCGGACCAACACGTCACCATCAGGACTCTGAACAAAGAGACAAGAGGGGAAAGTTTAATGAAAAATTCATGCTTTTCACTTCCTTCAGCCATTAAAACAATAGTTTCCCACTGATAAATATTCTGTCATCGCTTGCTCAATCTTGTGTTGTTTTAAACGCATAACGCTTGCTTTTTTTCTAGTCACCACAGGCTGTCAAACCACCATAAAAGTGGTTTTATGGCTTCAATAGACTTTAAATATAGCACAAAATACACATTTATAGTGCTTTGGTACTTTATTTTTGTCCTTTTTGAAGTTTCTTGTCACAATATGCTTTCATTTTGTGGACAAGAGCAACTCTAGATAATTCTTTAATAGTATTTCATTTTCGTCTCTGGAAGTGAAGATGAAGAAATGATGACAGAATATTAATTATGGGTTAACTAATCCTTAAAATGAATCAGTGGCTTTACCATTATCCTCCTAAACGTGTTACATAGTTTGCAAATAACTCCACTTCAATAGAAAAAAAAAATAGTTCTCTACTTTAAAAAAAAA
Source organism: Enteromius radiatus (assembly GCA_032357445.1). Lineage (NCBI taxonomy): Eukaryota > Metazoa > Chordata > Actinopteri > Cypriniformes > Cyprinidae > Enteromius > Enteromius radiatus. The sequence goes on from JAUCMS010000025.1 coordinate 7,172,156, forward strand.
AAGGCCATTTGTCTTTTTTAAGTATGTGAGGACTGAAACAGGCTGTATCGGAGGAGCAAACCCAGTAAAAAAAAAAGTGGTTTGCTGAACAGCAGATATAAATAAGAGTCTTTTATGTGCTGAGTCTTTGGAGCGAAGATGTGAGGGGGGAACATCAATAATGCAGACCATAAGGTAGGGGAAGCCATTTCTACACCACTGTTACTTCATCAAAAGCTACGTCACATGATCTCAGCTGGCTTGGACCATTTTACAATGTCTCAGTGCTCATTTTAAAGAAAAGCATAGATCTTAACATGCCACGCTTGCATTTTATTTTAGCTTGCTGTTCCACTTAACCTTGTGGTTCTTATGAAGATGAGTGGCATCTATAACCAACGTCTACTCAGTGACTGTGCGATTTGCATATAGCAGGGGTGTCAAACACATGGCCCGCGGGGAGGACACAGCTTATGGAGGAGTCTTCACGACCCACAGATTGATTAGAGAAAACCAAACAAAAAATAATCTTATTTTGCTTTATACATGAATTTAAGAGTTGAGAAATTAAGGATGTTTATGTATGTTATATAAGACAAAACATGCATTTTATATACAGTACAATAAAAAGCAGTAATACTGTGAAATATTATTACGATTTAAAATAACTGTTGTACTTCATTATGTTTTAAAATGCAGTTTATTACTATTTCAAGCAACATTTCTTATTATTGATAATGTTAAAAAGTTGTGGTGCTCAGTTTTTTTCAGGATTATTTGATAAATATATTTCTTTCACAATAACTTTTTTACTGTTTATCATTACAAGCAACAATAGTTACGTAATCAGATTACTTTTTTCAAGCAACTACTAAAGTTATGCAGTACTGTCCTGTTTTGAGACAAACTGAGAGTGTGAAATGGCCTTCACAATTGCCTTTTTTTTTTTTAAAAACAAATAAGCAAGCCCAGCTCAGGTACATAAAAGTAACGTAACATAAAAATCAACTAAGCAATGCAATTCGTTACTTTTTAATGGAACAATGTTATATTGTTTTGCTATACCAATCTGGTCTTATGGCATAAATGTACCTGGGGGCACTTTTTAGCGAGACAGGAAATACTTCCCTATACGTACATATTACTGCAGCAAGACCACTGGGCAGTGCTAAAACATGGGTTCAATACATTGCATGTTTTATTACATTAAAAAAAGGTACGTACTGCTGTGTTATTATTACGTTGCTTCATGTACATATTGTGGCGGTTCAGAATTCAAATATCCATGCTAAAAGTTAATGCATCATCGTGTTGGAAATAGCCAATGGCCTACACCAGTGGTTTTCAACCTGTGGGCCGCGACAGTATTGCAGGGGGGCCGCCAATTATTATTAAAAGAAAAGTTTAAAAAAAGTTAAAGTTAATATAATAAAAAATATCTAGTAAAAATCAAATAAATCATAATTTGATATATAATTAAATAATGAGTATGTATATTTTCTGTTTATTCAATACATTACCAGTTTATTCAATAAAGATAATTAACAGACTTGCTTCCGAGTACTTAACCCGACACAAAAAGCGGGATCATTTAAATTCCTTTGCAGTGGGCCGCGGAAAAATATGTGTTTGGCTGTGTGAGCCGTGAGTTAAAAAAGGTTGGGAACCACTGCCCTACACCAAACCTAGTCTCAGATGTCACGGCATCTACCAGCATATTAATTTTGTTAATAGTCATAACATGATATTCTTCAAGTAACTGTGTGAAAATTACACTTTATTAATTGAATTTGTGTGAAAAGGAATAAAAGGTGTCTGATTTTTGCTGCTTCTAGTGTTCATCTGTAGCCTCATTAGCTTATATTATGTTACACTACTATATTTATTACTGTCAATTTTTATTCATATAAATTAGTCAAAATAATAACTTTATCATGTTGTACTAAAAAGCAGTATTAAAACAGAACAGCAAAGAGCGGTAGTGACACAGAAATGTATAAAAAATAAAGAAAAACAGTGATTTGTAACAGTTATTCAACTATCGTTCATTAGAGACAAAGACTATTTGCAGTGCATTATACTGAATACTTGGGCTGAACAGATCTAAGAATGGACGGAATGAACTCGCTTTCTTTTACACACACACAATCTCAGACAGGACGGTAATGAGGACAGGAAATGCATTGAAGTTTCGAAGACTTCATCAAGCACAACATTAGTATTCCCCGCTTCACTGTGAACTGAAAAAAAACCTCTATATTTCTGGTCAGCCGCTGCCCCTCGCACAAACTTCGCTATGAATGAACTCGGCAGAAGCGTAGTTTCAGAGACAATAATTATGCCGGTGTTGTCCCAGGACTGAGTCGCGCTTACATAATGCTGAACCCTTTCATCCAAAACCACCCAACAGCCACCCAGCAGAGCTGACTGGGCTAATTGAATAACCTCCTAATGGGAGCGCTGAGCCCCGTCCAGCCCATTTCCGGCCCTCTTTCCCACAGTTTTTCGCTGTCTGCTGTGCTCAAACGGCCAGCCTGTGACCCCCCTGTGCCATGGGACGTGCTCTCGTCACTAGAATCTGGTTATTATGTGGCATTGGGGTCAGACTGCGGACCGTAACACTGAATCTCAATGACAAACCGCTATACATTTCAATCAGCACATTCAACAGACTTTATCTCCCATTCTTCTCAGATAAGGCTCTATTTATTCATTTGCAACGTGAGAACTCCATATCATTAAAGTTTTAGAGCCATAGTTTTCAGCAGAAAGGTCTTTTTAATAATGCACGCCAGCTTCTGCAAAGCTTGGATGGAAGGTGGTTTCCTCAAATGTCTATTTTCGTCAGGGTGGGAAAGGTCTCAAAAGAAACGAACCACAACAAAAGCATTTCGTGCAAAATTAATTGCTTAAAAGAAAAGATCATCACATCACAATGACACTAAGAAGAAAGGAATGTTTTTTTTTTTTTTTAAATGAAGCCTTAAAGGGTCTTTTGATGTCATAATGAAACAAAATGATGCCATAATGACTTAACTGATTAGATACATTATAGAAAAGAGGCCATGCACTGAATAGAAGGTGAAAACTATGACTACATCATTCCACTCTCGGATGAAACTAAGCTGTCATCGTAATTCAGTTGACGGATCTGATGAGATTTCAGAGATTTGATCTAATGGGAAAGAGGTTTAATTTAGTTTATGGAGACATGGATACGGAATCTCTACCTTGTGCTGTTCGGGTCGAGTCCAAGAGGCCTGCAAAGAACACAGACAAAACAACACAAAGAGGCAAAGAAGTCCTTTAGAAGGAGTCCTCTGTTACGGAGAATAAAAGCACTGCACATTAAATACATTTGTTTAACGATTAAGCATATGGACTAAAAATGAAATATTACAAAGTGAGGTATGTTGCAATAAATAAACAAAAAATATCACATACTACGAAGCAGATGAAATGTTCTGTTGTTTGAAATACTTGACCATTGCTCACATAGTTAAACAGATTTGAATAGGCTAATCATGTACTCTGGGTAATTAAATTATTCTTACATGTACAGCTTTTAAAGCTCATAAAAGAATAAAACAAAGTAATTATATATAAATGAAAACCACAGGGAAAAAACAACAGCAACCCAACAACATAAAAAAAAATATGTACATATATATATATATATATATTTACTTGAAAAAGCAAAACTGTTCAAGATAAGTCTTTTTTAATCTTTAAGGAAAATGTGTCAACAATTAATAAGTTATGCTAATTAATTGGCCCTGATTGCTTAAACAAAACAAGTTATCTGAGTCCTTTTCCTCTCAAACATATGCACATAAACCTGAAACCAGACGAATATACATGCACATTTTATTTATGCCATATAATCAGTAATTATACTTCTTTCTTACCATATACCCTGGCTGATGTTGTTTTGTATAAATATTTTTATTCCATTAAAAAAAAAATATTTATGGACTTTACTTTTAGTGTTGTTTTTTTAACTGTTTTTTAATTAATTTCAGCAATGTTTTAGTTTTCATTCAGAATGAAATTTAAAAACTCTGTTATCTGCCTGTTCCAGTCTTCACCTACTTCAATGGTCGATTAATCGGTTATTAGCCAGTGTATTTATCGGTAACCTAGTTATCGTTATCGGTATCTGCAAATTATTAGTAATTAGTAAGGAAGACTTATTATCAATAACTTTGCTTCTAAAGAAAGTTTTTTGTTTGTTTGTTTGTTTTTTTTAAGGGCATTTAGATATTTCAACTGGATAACAAGACAAAACACATATCGAAAAAAAAAATGTTTCGGTGCATCATCCTCTTGAAAATAATGAGCTCTTAAAAAAACAAAAACAAAAAAACATCATTGTTTTTAATACATTGTGTTATTAATAACAACAACATCAAAAAATAAAATAAAATGCTGTAAGTAATGACTTCCTTCAATCAATCAATCAATCACTTTTATTTATATAACAATACAGATTGTAGCAAAGCACTGAACATTATCAAATAGGAGAATAGAGTGATGGTAATGTATAATGAGGAGATTAAACTATTTATTTATCAAACGCAGAGATGCTCTCTGTAATCAAAATGACAATAATCACTAGAAATTAGGTGCCCCCCAACTAAGCAAGCCAGAGGCGACAGCGGCAAGGAACCAAAACCCCATCCGTGAGAGAATGAGGAAAAAAACCTTGGGAGGAACCAGGCTTAGTTGGGGCCAGTTCTCCTCTGGCCGGACACCCAGCACCTAATCTAAAGTTCAATATTAAGCACATGTCAGATTGTGCAAAGGACACATTAAGGACTACTTCACAATTAGCAGAAAACAGGACCACTACATTTATGCACTCTCAGAAAAAAAGTACAAAACTGTCACCGAAGCAGTACCTTATGATACAAAAGCTAAAAGGTAAAATTTTCTACATATTAGTACCCAAATTGAACATCTTACTACCTTTTAGCTTTTGTACAGTGACACAGATAATACTCAGACCACAAAGATAAACACTTCATGCAATCACTTTCAATGAAAGCGGCTGAAGTTCTCTGTGGACTCGCGACACTTCACACAGAGGCTGAGCGTGCACATGCTTAGCAACAAAACGCAACAGAAAGGAAACCACTTGACATGCTACAACACTTTGAGATTATCACCAGACAAAACAGACTAAGAGCAACAGGCGCTCATCGAACAATGTCTGAAATGGTCTGCACTCTGTGTTAGTGCATTTGAGCACAACAATGTGTCTCTGTACTGTGCTTGCAACAACATAAAAAAGCCTAGAGTTGAACAGCGCGAGTCATTTTGCAAGAGCATCAGAAAAAAGCGAAACCCTTGCAGGGTTGTTATGATGACAGCAGGCTGAGTCTGCTAGTCTTGCAGCTTTCATTTGGCTAACTACTTCCCCGGAGACCCGCACGGGATAAACAGTTATGATCAATGCCTTTTATTCTGCAACGCCGTCTAATTGCTACTAATTAAAGTTAATATCTTAGTATAAACTGAAGCCCTAGGCTAATGACGAATGCTTGAATTATATTCTCAAGCCTGATAAAGTACAAGAACAAAATGAACTGCTTATGTAAATGAAATGTTCAGGTTATTGTTGACATTATTACATGATGATTATTTTGATTAGATCAGGTGCCCGACACCTCAGGCCTGATCTGATCTCTCAAATTCACACAGTGAATCTGGGATGATTACAATACGAATGAAGAGCAAATAGCACATCTAGAACTTGGCAGCTTATTCAAACAAGAGTTACTGAAGAGTGAATTATTGGTGTTAATTATAAAATGCTAGAAAAAAATTTAAAAGTTTTGTACAGTGCTGTGAGGGAGGCATGAAAGTGGCTTTGTCAAAATTAATATATTTTTTTAATAGGGTCATAGCATACTTTTTTTAAATTATATATATATTTCACGAGTTTGCGCTTCCTATGATCACAATAATTAAAGCATATTAAATGTGGCGTGCTGTCCTGGGAGCGAGCCGGGAAGTCGAACACCGAGCTCTAGGGGAAGGAACCCTAGCGAATAGAGCCCTAGCTAGGGCTGAGCTCAGCGTCCGGCTCGGATCCCGCTCGCCCCCCTAGGAGGAAGACGCGAATGGATGGTGGAGTAGGGGAGGAGGAGGGATGCGTAACGAGATAGAGAGGGGACGGAGAAGGGCTTATTTAAAGGAAGGGCTTATGGATATGATTGGTCGGAGGCAGATTAGATAATAGAAAACAGCTGGGAGTGATCAGTGCGTCATTACTCCTTCCGAAACTCGTCTGGCGACGTCACATATTATTTTTATTTTTTTTCGCTGGGATTTACTATGTTAGTATTTTTAGAGGCAAAAGAATTTACTCATAATGCTGTCCAAAAAAATTAAGATCAGATTCAAATGAATAGATATAATGTTTAAATGAAATGTAGCTGCTTGTTTTATCTGTATTACTGTTCAAAAGATTTTTTAAAAACAAAAATATTGTGGATATTATTATAATTTATAATTTTATTATAATCTTTTTCAATATATTTGAAAATGTAATTTATTCCCATTATGTAAAGCTGAATTTTCAGCATTGTTATTCCAGTCTTCAGTGTCACATGTCCCTTTAGAAATTGTTCAAATATGCTGATTTGGTGCTCACTTCTTAGTTATTTAGTGTTAAAAAAGCTGTGCTGCTTAAAAGGATAGTTCAAAGAAATGTACGGTGAATAACAAGTGACATCACTGTTTTTTTTTTACAGCTAAATGGTAAATGGAATCAGTTCATGCATGATTTACAAAGCATACGTCATAAAGCTCCATAACTGTTTGCCTGAGGCTGTGGATTACAGGTAATAATTTAACATTCATTTTATTGCGCAGACCTACCATTTCACTTCAAGGGTTCGTTCACCCAAAAATAACATTAGCCCATGATTTACTCAGCCTCGAGGCATTCTAGGTGTACACTTTCTTCCTTCAGATGAATCCAGTCCAGTTATATTAAAACATGTCCTGGCTCTTTCAAGCTTTGTAATGGCAGTGGTTGGTCGTTTTTTTTGTTTTTTTTCTTGTTCAACAGTACAAAACAAGTCTAATAAAGTATATCCGTAATTAAAAGTGTCTTACATGGATCCAGGGGCGAATAAATACCTCATGTAGCGAACTGATGCGAATCAATGCAAATAATTGAACATATGCATAGTGCAAATGCAGATGCGCAAAGAAAAGAGCGAAATTAAACACTGTTCACAAACTAAAAGTACAAAAAGTACTAATTTGTAAAGAAAAAGGCTAGTTTTCATTTGCTAAAGAAAAGAAACTTTGCTTTCTTTGCTCCTGTAAACAAACACTGATTCACATGCACTTACATTCTACATTATCTGTCCGGAACAGCATGTACAATACGACAGTTAGCATAAAGTCACTAAAGGCTTATTCACCTCTCAATATATCATCACGAGACACTAGAATTAATTGTGCTGTACCTGCTTTTTCAACTCTCAAAATGACGGCTCATACTGCTTTGCTCACAATACAGGATTTTTTACCCAATTTAGCCCCGATATTCCCCTCCTGAGAATCAGAGCAAAAATCTTGTTGAGCACCTTGATCGGTTCTGGTGAAGATTATCTGGTAATGTGAGTAATGTGTTAAATAAAATTTATTTAAAAATAATTCCTGCTAATTTGAACGTGAGGCGCTCACCGATGGAACTTTTTGCACCTCCCGATCTTTCGAAGCATATGTATCTGATATGATCATCAACACTAACTGCAAAGAAATGAAAACTGCCTAATGCTACAGAGTGAAAGGTCAATCCAAAAAGTGTTAAAGGCCTGTGCTGATGGAAGTCGCCTAGTGTATCTTTGCTTTGATTATATTACTGAATATGATCAAGATGTAGTATTTGACAAAACATTCTGGGGGCCATGGGCTTTTTTTTTTTACACATGTTTTTACTACGTTTCTGGATCTGTGATGATTTCAGTTGTATTGCTGTCTATGGAGAGTCAGATGGCTCTCTGATATCATCAAAAATATCTTAACTTGTGCTCCGCAGATGAACAAAGTTCTTATGGGTTTTGAACTACACGAGGGTGAGTAATTAATGACAGAATTTTTTATTTTTGGGTGAACTAACCCTTTAATATTCAACTGAAAAAAAAAATAGTCACCAACATCATGGATCATGGATAACCTGAGAGTGAATAAATTAACAGCAAATAAAACATTTTGGCTGAAAAATTCTTCAAAATTGTGTGGAAACAGTGATACATTTTTGAGATTTGAGATAGATTTTTTGATATATTTATTTGGAACAGAAATCTTTTGTAACATTATAAATGTCTTTACAGCTTCTTGTGAACAATTTCATGTTTCTTAACCCAAAAAAAGCATTTGAACGTGGTGTAATTAAGTATTACGGCATTAAATTATGTGTTTTCTTGGGGATGACACGTGACATTGTCTTTCTTCCATTGTGACTACTACTAGATCATTAACACCATAAATACACAGCAATTAAATTGGACTTAAATTGGATTTTTGGCTGCTAACCCGTTATGCCTTTTATACTTGATGAACGGAGAGAAACCACCACTGCTTGGAAAGATAAAAATGCTTCAAGCTAAATCTGAAAACTCTGCTTCCACTCCACACTGTTCACTTAATTTGTTTGAGAGGACATGCAGAGCAGCAGCTGCTACACAGCCAGACACAGCACAAGTTCTGCTGCTGATTTTACTTTTATAATTAGTGTTTTGTCTATTCTGCTTTCTTATCACAACACCATAACCGGACAGACCAAATTTCGGTGTCGGTTTTTTTTTTGATTTCCAGAAACCTGAAGATTTCAGAACAAGTCATTTCAGCAGTTTGGATCTACTTAAAGTGGGTATTTTCATAGTACTAAATTCTTTCATCTTAATAGATGAAAGCGGAATTGATTTCTCATACTCTTTAAAATGATTCTCATAGTTTTCAAAATCTTACATCAGAAATGTGATAATTAACAACGTGCCACAGACACTGATGAGAAAACGAAAGTTAGTTAACCTGAAAGATTGCTTTAATCTATTTCCTCTCTTGTGGGATAAAAACATTAACACGGTTGCTGTGAAAATCTTATGCTCCAGTGGAACTACCAAGAGAGGGACAGTGTCCATATCTCAATTTCATCAGATCAGCTACACTCTGCCAGGAAACGCTGTTTACCATGCTCAGGGAATCGGTGGCTTTTCACTGGCCGTGGGGTCACTGGCACGAATGGACAAAGCTATCAATGACGGCACTAGCATAGGGCATTCATCTGAAAGAGCATTGTGTCTGAAAACAAGAGCTGCCCTACACATGCCCTGCTCTCTCTGGAGTTTACAGCCATCTCAAGCTATTCATGCTCTGTGCAATCTTATTACACTCTGTGTCCATTTTAATACTACTACAGTTATGTTAAAGAGACAGTACTGCCAATAAATGATTCTGATTGTTTACTCACGCTCATGACATTTCAAACCCATATAACCTGCTTTACTCTGCTGTGAAATTCAGGTATTATCAAGCTGTTGTGTCCAAGCTGTTCTTTTTTAATATTTTGAAAGAAGTCTATTATGCTCACCAAGGCTGCATTTATTGGATCAAAAATACAAAAATTGAAATTGAAAATACTTTAAAATGTCATTCATTTTAATATACTGATTCAATTAGAAATTCTATTTTTTTTAATTTATCATGTATTTTTATTTATTTATTTATTTTATTATAATATTTCTGGATTCAGTTTTTTTTTTCATTTATTTTTAATTTAACTAAAATATATTTAAAAAGTATGTATAATTTATTTATTAAGCATACAGAATTTAACAGAAATGTATTAAAAGCGTATATGTTTAAGACTTTATGAAATGTTTTTCCCCCTTAAATTCAGTTGAATTTTTTGTCTCAATTTTAAGGGTTTCATTAAGTTTGAATAATAAAAATAATTTCTAATTAACTGGTTTTATTATTATTTTCTTCATTTCTTTTTTTTTTATTTAAATTTTTCTGTTAAATAACTTATTATCTGGTAAATAAAATATTTCTTAGAAGAAGCATTTTAATAATACTTCAAAAAAACTATCAAACTATCAAAAAAAAGTGCTGCTTAACATTTTTGTGGATAATATTTTTTTTCCAGAATTCTTTAATGAATAGAAACTTCAAAAAAACTTTTTTTTTTTATAACATTTTTTGTAACAATGTAAAAGCCTTCATTGTCACTTTGATCAATCAAATACATCCTTAATGAATTTAATGAATAAAATTATAATTTTAAGCATACATCTCAAATCTGGTTAAATTTTGTGTTTAAAATAAGAAAAAAAAGGATTAAGTTTCACTAAACGTAGCTGGAACAGTCTGCTAAATATTTCCTTTTGAATTCTATCCCAAAACAGAAATTCACACAGGCTCAGAGTAACACAAGCATGAGTACATGATGACAGAAGTTTGGTTCGCTATTTCTTTAATGTGCTCTACAGAATTCTCAAAGGAGACCCAGAAAGGAAGGCTCTACGAGAAAAGACAAGAGGAAAAGTGGCTGATGTATTGGCCCTTGTTCAGAGGTTGAATTCTCCTCTTGTCTTTCAACCGGATTGTGATAAGCTGTGGTCCGTGGCCAATTCTTTATCGCCCTGCGGCGCTCCTACCCTGCCATTTTTATGACCCGCTCATTTGTCTGGCACCTTGGTAAGTGGCTCACAGACTGCAATATATGACAGTCCTCAACTCATTTTTTATTGACCCAACTATTACAATCAGAAGATAAGATACGAGCTGGGTCTTTCTGGGGGAGAAAACATTCATTTTCATATGACAGGAAACTCGAGACACTGAAGGATTTCCATGCATATATGAACGCAGGTGTAATACACGACACACAGCTGTGTAAAAGAGGGCACGGAAAAAAGGTAGAAACATGCATCACGCAGAGAAAGAAGATCTAAAGCTCTAGTAAATATTTTCAATAAACCCTTCCCACATCCTCGAGCAAAAGAAATTGTAGCCATGACACTGAGTTATTAAAAAGGCATTCCTCATTTGAAGCACCCAGTAAAATTTTCTCGTTGGGGGAAAAAAAAAAAGGTTGTGCAACCAAGAAATTAAAAAATCCCACTTCAAGCATGTGATGTTCTGTATAGCAGCGTTGGAATAGCAAAGTGACACATTCAAAAATAATTAGCAGCATTAAGGCAGCAATTCGCTTTTCACAAAAGACTAATAGAAACACTAACTGTTGATTGTCTTTACCAAACTGCACACAGTCAGCATGAAATGACATTTGCATTTGTGACACATTTCAGTGAAAGCTTACCACTACAGGTAAGGTTTAAGATAAGGGGTAATTGCGACTTCCAATTGTAAGAATAAAACTAACAACTGTGAGGGAAAAATTGTATAACTATGAGCTAAAAAGGCACATTTTCCCATTTTAGTTTTTTTTTTTTTTGCAGCAGCAGCAGAAACAAAAAACAGACTTGCAAGAAGTAAAATCAGCATTGTGAGGAAAAAAAGTCAGAATTCTGATATTATATTTGAAAAATTTACCATTAGCAAAGAACTTCATTGACCGGCGAATTAACCAATCATAATGCTGAATCCATCATCTTGTCCGACAGCTACAGGTTAAGTAAATATGAAAAGACGATTGTTTCATGTGACGCTGAGGCAATACAGTGAGCTATCATTAAAGAGCCACAATATGGTATTTATTGTTCATTAATAATGACCAAATTTGAAAGCTTGTTTCAAACTAGAAGTAACCTGCTTTCTGTATTTTCTGTCGGTGTGTTGTCAGTTTCCTCTGTCTATGCAGTGAGAGCGACATTGTTTATCGGCGATAGTAACTCTGACTCTTCCCTTCAGCTTTCCAAGTTTATTTCTCACAATTTTGACTTTTTCCCTGTTTTCTGAGTTTATATCTCATAGTGTAGTTTCAATTTTACATTTTTTATGCATAGAAAGTATGTTTAGATGAATTTTCCCCTCGTATAATAACATGCATTGATACATTATGCCCACAAAACTGTAAATTTAATTGAAAAATGTATTTCATTCTGCCAGAAAGACAATCAACAGAGACAGCTGGTCATATCTGATGATGACAAATAAAATGTTATACAGCCAAAGTAACCTGCTAATCATTTTTGTAACCATGAAGAAATACATGGTGATCAACACAGACCGGTGAAGAGATGCTGGCAGGCATCACAACCTAACACCCACATGAGATGAGCAAGACTGGACAAGACGACACACAGGAAATGACAAAGCGGTCCAACAAAGAGCTTATATAAAACATGCTCCTTCAGGAACCCTGTGATGACAGTGACTCGGCACAAGCGAAATTGATCTTACTTTAGAAATCCTAGTATATATCCTTCATATATTTCTTATATACCTCAAGGACAGAGGACAAAAGCACAAAAGCTCTGTTTTTTAAACCTTGTGGGCTGAAACCATCTGAAACACAGGGTTATTGTTTATTATTATTGTTATTTATTAAAAGAGTGTTAACTGATTTGGTTGGTTGGTTGGTTTGTGTTTTAACACCATGCCAGCTTCATTGGCTATTCTCACGGTGAGTAACACACTTTAGGTTTTTAGAGTTTGCTTAAAAAACCTACATAATAATTAATAATAATAATATGTTTAAGAGATACTGGAGCATATCAGTGGTTCTTCCTTTAATAAATATAAAAAAAAAAGTTATGAGTGATTGATGAGTAATTTTAATTTAATGTTTTATTTAAATATAGATGACCATTGAAATGATTAATAACAAACCAAATCTAGAACCTAAATTAATTAATAAAATATAAATAAATTCATTAATTATAAATAAAAAGAAAGAAACTAAGAAAGAAGTTACTAAAAATAAACAAACAATAAAATTTAAAAAATAAATATATCACTATATATTTCTCTTTAATACAGCACCATAGATTTATTTTCCACTGAGCTCATTGAAGTACATTCTGGTTTTGCTTTCACTGCAAATAGTAAATGTGGTTCGGCCTTAGAATCAGGTTAAAACAGGTATGTAAGGCGGCAGCATAATTCATTTAGCCAGCGTTTGGAGCAGCCCTAGCACCTACGGTGCCTCGCAAAGCAGCCTCTCTAGGCAGCTCACTAGGTTGTGGAACAGAGCAAATGTAAAGCAATTTTTAGAGCTCATCCATCATCACTTTTCCTGTCAGGAACTGTTGCAATAGTATTGCAATTTCACCGCCATGCAAGTCTTATGCACATATCAACAGCTGCAGATAGTATCACGACTTGAAGAACTTCAGGAAATCGAAACACCAGACGGTCGATTAGCAAACGTCTTGACTATGCAGACAACATCAGAGCCATTACCGGGAAAAAAATAAAATAACGGGAATATAGAAACAGATCTAAGTGGCCTGTTACTATACCTGACCTTCTGATCTCATACCTGATAAATCCTCTTTTGGTGCTCCTGCAGACAAAAAGAATTGTATGCATGAAACAGCCAGAGGCAGGTGCACCACGACTCCATCATTCAACTAGCTTCTTCCTGTCTGTAAGTCCATGAACATCATGCTACTCTTCTAGCTCCAGCGAGGTGCCCCTGTGTCTGTGGGTTTGGTGTTACCTGCTCTCCCTCGGTGAAGACCCTGGTGCCGAAGCTCCATGTGATGGTGGGTGTGGGGTCTCCAGTGGCCTCGCAGGTTAACGTGACCTGTTCGTCCATTTCTGTGGTAGTCTGGCTTTCTAGATATGTGATTTTTGGTTGCACTGAGAGGAGAGATATTACATAGTTAGATCTCTCCAAAACGATATTCTGTCAGTGTTTACTCATGTTCTACATCCAGTTTGCGGGACAGCAAGATGATAATTTGAATATGGCTTGTAAAAACAAGTTTTAATGCCTTTCACAAATGATTTTGCCAATTTTTGAACCTACGGAAGTGTGAATGAGATTTAAGGGAATCTTATTTTAGTCTATTTGAGTGATTAAGCACATTTGTGATCACATAATATATGATTTACAATAAATAATACATTTATGTTACAAAAATGCATAATATGTGTGTGTATTGTAACTTTTTTGTTTGCATAATATATGATTCACATAATAAATAATACTTAAAATATATGTGTGTACAGTACTGTGTATATTTATTGTGTAGTCTAAAAATCTTGTCTGGTCTTGATCTCGTGAACCCAGTGTCTCATCTCGTGGGATAAATGTCTCGTCACACCCCTAGTATTTACATAATAAATGTACAAAGTACAAAAGCACAAGTATTTACATTTATATATTTATATTCTTATATTTGATATTATATATAAATATATTTAATATATAACATTTTATTTATATTTTTTTTATTGTATTACATTTACATAAATATACACAGCACACACCCTATTAATCATTTGAAATCAGTAGAATTCAGAAATCAGTCTATTTCTATTATTCATAACGACTTAGAATACAGTCATATCAACTACTTTTATGGATTTCTCATCTTTTTTGGAGCTTGCCGCATCCATTGGCATTCACTTTCAATGTATGGAAAAGAGCAACAGGAAAAGGTTGATAAACATCGCCCTTTTTTTGTTTTATTTCATTTAAAATGTCTTTAGGATTTGTTAGAAATTTATGTTTTCCAGGTGACACATTTCATAGAGCAAATAAAACAGTGAGTAGACTATTTCTTTAAGGCATGATACAATATATTCATGCAACTATACTTTGTTCTCTGCAGAATAAAACAGAATATTTTTTTGTCATTGCTGAATTTTCAATACCCACTTCAACAGAGTACTGTCAAATCTCTAGACTCCTGTGAGACTTCATCGCTCATGAATTCTTACCAAAGACTTTAAGGCTAAGTTCTTGTTCACTCTCCCCAGCTTTGTTCTTAGCAATGCATGTGTAATCTCCCTCGTCCAGCTTTGTCACATCTAGTATTGTCATCTCTGAGCCATCTTCATTGAAGCTGTATTTATCACCGCTCTCCAGTGGAACGTTGTTCCTGAGAGGAAAAGAAAGTGCTAACATATTGAAACAACTCAGCATTGGAGAGATTAATCTGAACGTTTTCTCTTTAAAGAGCTTTTTCTGTTAGGCATGCCAAAATTCAGGGGAAAAATAGTTGGAGTGATTAACTAATCATGGAATGAGATGATTATAGGGTTTTCAAACTTTTTGTTGCTGCAAATGTCTATGATGACACCCTTTTGATTTTATGCTCTGTATATTTTTATTTAAGGCTTAAAGACTTCATTGTTTACAGTGTTTCCCAATTGTTTACACACATTTTCTGAAAGCATATTGTCTGAACTCTACACACAAATAAAAAAAACACACACACAATGGGCAAAACTCAACTCAATTCTCCTGCAAAATCAAACTTTACTTTCAAAACAATGTAATTTCTTCTCAAAATGGTATTTTGTTTTCAAATG
>JAUCMS010000025.1:7187708-7203751 GCA_032357445.1 Enteromius radiatus
TGAGTGTAAAGCAGGAATCGTGCTTGTAGTTTAGCAGAATTGGTTCAGGGGGTTGGTGCATCAGTTACATGTTGTAGACAGTGTGCCTCAAGTACAAGGAATTGTGTGTAAACAATTGGGAAAACTGTAAGACTAAAAAAATAAAGAAATAAAAAATAATGTGTATAGTATATCTTTTTTTTATTAGTAGATTTTTTTATTATAAATACTGAATTTATAAAGATGAAAAATATAAAGAAATAAAAGCTAGTGTGTAAAATATAAATTAAAATTAAAAACTACAATAAAGATAATAAAAATCAACAACTGTACTGAACAATACAATTTTTTAAATGATTGTACTGAATATTAGTAATTAAAAAAAAGAATACGTTCTTTTAAATAACGATACCAATTTTGTAAATGCTAAAAGTATGAATACAATTAAATATAAATAAATAAATTATAGTGTGTATAATATTTAGCTTGATAGACAAATAAATAATAAATAATAAATGCTAACTATATGGAACAGCAAGAAATATCAAATGGTTATATTGAATATAACTAATAATAATAATAATAATAATAATAATAATAATAATAAAAACATGTATTAAATTAGCTAACTATACCAAATTTATAAAATATAAAAAATCAGTACAAAGAAATACAAACATGATTATAATATAAATATAACATACTTAGTTTACGAAACGAAAAATAATAAATATTGAATAATTGTATTTGATACAAGTACTACTAATAATAATTGTATTATTATTATTATTAATTAATTAATTATTCTTCCTTATCCTCTTCTTCTTCTTACTATTATATCACATCCACAAGTTTGAAAACATATTACAATTTCCTTTTAGATCCTGGATGAAAATATTATTTTTAATATACTTGTAAGCTACACATTTTCCATGTGCGCCTATGTTCAATATTCACCAACTGAGATTTTGCCCAAAAAAAACAAAAAAACTCGGAAACACTGTTAGCCAACCACTCTCCTTTATTCTATGTCTCTTTGCCCCTCTATTAGTGGTCTTTGTGCAGACACTCTTGAATTCGTTGGAGTCTTGACCACAGTGGTGATCTCTTGATTTGAGGTCAAACAGGTAATAAATATACCATAACCCTTGTCAGGGGAGAGGACCTGAGTTATTTTGAGACAAATAAACACCTCCTTCACCCACCCCCCCCTCCACGACCGAACAAAAGATCCTTGAGGCGTGTTGTATCATCCCGAGGGAATCGTGTCTCATGCGCTCTCCTCCACGAGCACTCCTGCTGAGAGCACGCTGATGGCTGAGGACAGACTTACACTTTAAAAGTACTAATGGTGTGTTTTTCTATGCCATGCACAAAAGTTCTTCATTTATTCAAAGACCTTTTCCTCTTGCTTTGAATTCCTAATTCAAAATACACAAGAGAAGGTGCAGCAAAGCTAGTGATTCACTAGTGCTTTTTTTCTCCTCTTGGGGTGCTTTTGAAATATATGGACTTACCGAGCCCAGGTCACCATCGGCTCAGGAAATCCGTCAGCATCACAGGCCAGCAGGGTTGAGAAGCCCATGTCAGCGGTGGCGTTCGTTTCCGCTTGACGGATTCGTATAGTGGGCAGAACTGAGAAGAAAAGAAAATTGCAGGTTTGATATGTGGAGCCAAATAAAACTTCTATAACCTAACCCTCTTAGCTACAAACCACTGCTTGTTGTATTTAAAATAGAACACTTAAATATAATTAATATATGTTTTGAAATAGCTTTTGTCTTGAGGCAACATTGTACCATTATGGAAAAAAATATGCTTTTTTAATAATCTTTTACACATACGCATAACCAAATCAATTTTTATAAAATATAATCTAACATTTAATCAGAAATTAAGTTGTATATAGACGTGCTGCCTTCAGGGAACAACCATTGTAGAACAAGAAATTAGCACTTTACAGAAATCGAAAATGCCAGGACGTGAACCTCCTGGAATACTAATACAAATATACACATAATACAAAGGAAAAAGAAAGTAAAAGTATGTCATGTACAACTACCAAATACTTTGACTCCATTGTGTTGCCTCAAGCCTCAATGTGCACACTTACGATAATGTGTATAATATAAAGTTATTCAAAATACATCTTTACTCTTTCATAAATGTGGCTTTTGATGAAAAAGACAGTTACGCTGTTCAAAGGTTCACTTTGATCACATTCACAAAGAGAATATGGCACTGCAGCAAATCTGACACATGCTGAAAATGAAATCAAACTGGCTGCCAATGAATGATATAACCAATTTTTATGTCAATTTTTGCTCGTCCTCTCTTGATAAGAGGAACTCACAAATTAAGTGCTGTATTTCCTTGCACCGTGGTCGCTCAAGCAAACTAAACAACATAATAAAGACAACCCGCTAAAGAGTCAAATTAAACTCAAACAAGAAAACAAATAAACAGAAAGGCAGACATAAGAAGGGAAATTGTATTACCGGGTTTACCGCAGGAAGGAAAACGACATAGCAAATAAGAAATAAAACAAAAGGAGATGAGAGAAATATGTCTGTGGAGCAGCTTGACAACAGCTACTTCAAAAAAAACGTCTGATCCTCGAGACAAAACACAGAGCTTTATACTCGACCTCAACACCAACACAGCTGCTGATCAAATACACAGCTCAATACTGAAATATCTTGTTCTAGCTAAATCAAGAGTGCTTTTTTTAACCAGTCAGCGCTTTGCTAAGCTAGTAAGCTAAGCTGTTAGCATGCTAACTGAAAAAACAAAGAAAGAATTTGACTAATTAAGCTTTGCTAATCCAATTTAATAGGGTGGATGTGCTATTTAGACGTTTAATAGTTTCCATGAGAAGAAGTTAAGGAATGAAAAGAATGTAAAGCATAATTGTACCATTTTTCATTTGAGACCAGTTGTCTCAGTTAATGTAATTTTTTTAATGTAACTTTGAGTCAAAGTCTCAGGATTTGGGATCTTTTGAAAATCCTGAGCACTACAGGTAAGACTCACCATTAACAACCACTTTAATGCTGCGGAAGTCAACCTCTCCGCGCGCTTTTATACGGCCCTCACAAGTGTAGTCACCCTCGTCTGTCTTCCTGATGCCTCGAATTAGGAGATGGTTGTTATTCAAAGCCTTGAAACGGACTGTGGAACAGAACAAAGATGAAGAGATTTGTGCGAAATTGCGTATTTTGTTATCACAAGGATTAATAAAGTGCCACATTTCTGAGAAAGCAGCATTCGGCTGCACTAATGATCTCATCAATTTATCAATGATTGCAAACAGTGAGAGTTAAGCAATGTAAATCTTCTTATATAACATCATTTTTTACATGTAAAGTGTGAAACTTGTGACTTACCATCTTTTTCGAACTGAATCTTTGCACCTTTGTATTTCCAGAGGATGGTGGGTGGAGGTGAACTTATGACGTCACACACTATAATGGCATTGTCCCCTTCGGTGAACTCTTGAGGTGATGGGACATTTGTGAAGGTGATTTTTTCTGGAGGAAAAAAAAGCAGTCCAGCAATAACATCAATTTATCATGCAATGCTTCATTTTGTATTGTTGTAGTCTACAGCAAGGTACTAAGTCATCATCCAAAATAAAGTGTCCTCAGAAGCACCTTTATATAATATAATATAATTAGTGTTTTTCATCATCTGAAATGGGGTGTGACTTGTATTTTAAATTGATTTAATAATATACAGCACATTTAATGATAATTACACATTTGGTTTTGTGCTAAATAAAAGAGGTATGGGAGCTCAAGTTTATTTGTATATTTCTATTTAGCTTCAAATAAATTTGTTTAGGCTTTGCGCTATATAATAAATGTTGATTATAATGAATACCACTATAATTTGTGTTTAATATTTTTCATTCCTGTTCTGTTCTGAATACCATTAACATTGTTGTTGAATGCAAAAGTTTAGTTTTATTTACATTACTTTTTTCTTACATTTATTAATCTTAGTTAATGCTAATTTTAGCATTTATTAAAACATTATTAAAATCACAAGTTGTGTTTGTTAACATTAGTTAAAGCACTGTTAACTAATATGAACCAACAATGAATGATTGCATTTTTATGAACAAAAATTAACAAAGATTCAAGAGTTTGCGCTTCCTCATAATCAAGAAGGATAAAGTTTAGCATATTTGGTGTGCTGTCTGGGGGGCGAGCCGGGAGGACGGCGGACACCGAACCCTAGAGGCTTGAACCCCAGCTAGGGCTAGAGCTCAGCATCCGGCTCGTTCCTCGCATGCCCCCCGGAGGAAGGCGCGAGAGCAGCTAAATGGTTGAGAAAGGGGTGGAGGAGGGATGCGCAAAAGGCAAGGAACGGAAGGAAAGAGAACAGTGCTATTTATAGTGGGTAGCAGGGGATTTGATTGGGCAGGTGTAATGAGGAGATTGGTTAGGTGATGCGGTGCCAGCCAATGTTTTTCGATCAGCGCTTCCTCTCGAAACTAGTTTACTTGCAAAACCTTCCCTTAATAAATACTGTAATAAATGCAGTCTTATTGTTTTGTTCATGTTAGCTAATACATTAACTAATGTTAACAAATGACGATAACAAATAACAAATTATTGTAAAGCGTTATCATTTATATCCTGGATACGGAGCCCCTTAAGTGACATGGTGGTGGGAAAATTCTGAGTGAGTGGGAATTTATTTATTTTTTAATCTTTTTCGTTCCCTTGCAAAGATATTTGCGTTCCCCTGAGAAACGTTTACAGTCTCACATGTATCAAGACGACACGTGTCAAGAGAAAACACAAGTTTTGCAAGAGAATGAACTTTTGCAAGTTTCTCAGGAGAACACAAAAGATTTGAAAAACATTTTTTTCCTTCCAACCCAAATTTTTTCCTCCACCATGTCCCTTAAGGGGCTCCGTACCAGGAAAATACAATGAGTGGAAGCGTAAGTGAAAATTGAAACTGTTGATGGCGCTAGAGAGATTGAGATGGAGACCTCACAGTTTTCGCCAAACAATACATAGAAAACGTGAATTTAAATTTGACATTGCAACTTTGTATATATTCTGCCAGCACAAATTAATTCAAACATATCTTACGGTATATCTTCAGATTGACGGTGGCTTCAGCTTCCCGATCACCATTACTGGCCACACATTTGTATGTGCCGGCATTGTCGACCTTTGCATTATAGATGGTGAGAGTGGAGGAAGTCTCGTCGTTGCGAATCACGCTGATATCCGGTCTGCCCGGCTCAATCTTCTCACCGGATGGAGCAAACCAATCGATCTCCTTGGCCCCACCGATAACTACAACCCAAACCAAATGAACATATCAGCATTCATGAGGTGATCTTATGTATTAAATGTGTCATAATATAAATCATTCTGTTAAAAGTAAAGCTTGTGTAAACATCCACAAAGCAGAGATGAATCAATCAAAACCGAATCATGCCTGACGCGATTGAATTGTTTGCTTGAATTAGTTGGGATTAGGTGTCGCTGGCACAACAGCTGTCAGAAGGCACAACTTAAAACTTCGACCGATTCTCAGGTTACCAGTCTATTACCCAAATCAGTGGACCGTGGGACACAGCACTGGTGAAGACTTGAGTGTTCAGAGCAATTACCAGAGCCGCTCTTCCACTTCCAAGCCCAGGAGAGTGGAACCAGTAAAAAACGCTTTTCAGAGAGAGATATAGGCACACAAAACGTTAACATATTCCTCTTGTAGGTCTTGTTCACGTGGGTCTCATTTACTTAGTCTTCCATGATATTTGCTGACATAGAACACCATCAGCGGCATTAAAGTTGAATTCACACAAGTGTACCATTTCAGCAAATGAATCTTACTTATTTTAGGTTACTAAACATGGAAAACCTGACCTTTTAGAATCAGGTCACTAAAACGGTGCACCAGATTTTTAGAAGGCAACATTAAGAATATTCATAAAGAGCGGAAACACCGCTTTCAGAAACAGGTGAAATGGGTTTTCTTCCAAATATGACGATCCCCTTTTCTAAAATATTAAAGACAAAAAATAAATAACAAATAAAGTCCCTATTTATACTGTGTGAGAAACATACATAGTAAATGACCCACTATCAGTTAGATGCATAAATCTGTTAAAGCACATTATTCAAATTCAATTCTCACAATAACCGTATTTCCAAAGCAGTTTTACAAAGAAAATTGGCTTAAAAACCCCAGTGAACAAGATAAAGGCAGCAAATGCCAAGAAAGATTCAACATTTGTTTGTATTTGTGCTCTATCTTTCTCTTTCTCAAACAATATTTTTACTGTTTACTGTATTTTTGAGCACATTATACTATTAAAAGCTATTGCTGTAAATCTATATACATGTATCTAAACAGAATATTAAATCTCATAATCCAAATCAAACCATACACAATGACAAATTCAGGAAATTAAACTCTTTTTTTATTTACTTTTCTCAAAGTCCATTTTGAAAACCCCTCACCCCCTGCTCTAAACTAGATTTATTTTGAAGCAAACACATTTGCTCATAAAGCAGAAAATGAATAGTGTTAATGTTTGTGGTTAAATGACAGCAGGAAAGAAAGATTGACAGTAATATGCAATACAGATGGATAAACAGATCCATTGCAATTTGGTAGGCAAAGAACACAATGACATTGACATTGATTTTAAATACCATACATATTATCAACATAAAACCATATCGGTACCAGATGTAACCTGGTCAGCTGGCACTTTGTTTTTATTTCTATGGCGTCACAACAAGAATCCTTCGCCCACACTGGCAACTAACTAGAAAGGGATCCCACTCCTTGCTTACAATAAATGGTATAACTAAGGCTGAAACAATCTACAAAAAAAGTCCCACCTGTAAGCAGTCAGAGCTGAATTACATGCAGAATAGAAATATAATGAGGGCCAGAAGGTATCTGGTCAATACAAAAACGTACCTTCACACAAAAAGAATCGAGACTCTCCAACACTGATCTCACCCTGCGCCGGTGTGATATCGACCTGCAGAGAAACTGAAGAGAGAGAAAAGCATTAGATTTAAAGAACACATCAAACAAACCTGCTATAATAGAGCTAAAGTTAGTCCAGAAAAATCATACAGTTTGAAAAGTTCCTCAGTTGTGAGTTCTTTCTCCACATGCATAATTCAGCAGCCTCTGAGAGCACTTTTGATTAATTCCACACAAGCGGCAGATCTCTCCTCTTTCACAGTCGCACAAGTAACTATGGAAACCCCTCTGACACGGGCTCTTCAGATAAACAACGTCGCATCATTTTGATCCGACTAAACAAGAGGCGACAACAGACAGTGAACCTAACAAGCTCATTTTCAACTCGGCCATTTCACCTCCTTAAGAGTTTTGCGGATTTGTTTATTGCTTTATTGCCACCGCATCTGACGGCGACATCAGCGCATTCAGCACTATGGCACAACCGCAACCCATTATGCCGAGATTTATTTCTGAGGAACTCTCACATCTCCTCTTAAACACTTTCTAAGCTAGGCAAGAAAGGCAAGTTTAAAAAAAAAAAACAAAAAAAAAACAATACCTCTGTCTATTTTGCCCTAAGAAACCCTAGGAACGGAAATAATAAAACAGATCAATACGTTTCAATTGAAGAAAGAACTCTGGGTGTTAACTTGAGTGTGGCCATTGCTCATTTCTCATTCATATGTTGGAGCGCAGGGGATGTTTGGGAAATGAGTAAAGACAAAGAGAGCAGACTGAAGACAAAATTGATCCTCTCACAGATGGTGGCCTTTAGTCTTCCAGGTAATTTAATAAATGGACAAAGCCGGACGAGGGTAAACCTCACTTAAATCAGCATATTCAATCAATACTATCGGATGTTTGTTGTTCTTAGTAGAAGGGCCATTTATTTCATGTGTCTTCACACATTTGTAATCTTGTGTGTAGATAAAACAATAACTTAAACTTCAACACAAAAAGGCTATAGTTCTGCCAATGACAGGACTTTAAATTAATTAGCCCCTTATTAGCAAGGCATGCTGGGAGATGCACGGTGACACTGGAGCCGAGTGCGTAACGGCCACAGACCTCTAATCTCTGAAGTCCCTGATTGAATTTACTTATAAGAATTACAAGGACAATGCTGCCTACAGTGAACGCTTTTGTTAAGCTAAAGACAGATTTGACTTCTACACTATGACCAGGTCTGCTTTACTGAAAGAAAATATGAGGAGGAATCAAATTATGCTTGAAAATGTTCTTCTGGGAACACACTTCAAAATTGAACTCTGGAAACTTTTAAAACGGAAAACTTCATCCCCAGTGGGAAAAAAAGACTTTTTATTATAATAAAGCAGCAAAAACAGATTGTTCAGAACGTCTGCAACGATTTAAAATGAATACATTAACACATGACAAATGCCCATATTTACATGTCAACTAAAGCCTGATCAGAAACTTCATGAGGATAAAAGAAGCTGTGTAGCACCTACAGCTCTGCACGGCATTACGAGGGAAACTGGCAGATCTTGATAGCAATGCAGAATGTATTACAACTGCTATAAGCAGCCAATGTGAGCACAAAGATTTCAATTTCGTTTTAACCAATCTGCAAAGTCGAGGTGAAATGGAAGTGATCGATTTTTTTCTTCTGAATTGTGACACTTTTCTGAGTGTAACAAAATGTGGGGCAGGGGCTTGGTTCTATGCGTTGGTTGTTGATTTGATTTTGAGACGAGGCGTTGCAATTTAAAAATTGGGGCCGATGAATGCGAGGTTGCAGGGACTGTTAGATTCCCCAATCATTTGCAGGGACTAAGTAATTGAAGAAGCCCTGTATATATCACCAGAGAGTATGTCTGGAAGGTCCAGATATGACATTTTGATGAAACATTATGAGATCTTATTTCTAAAAATAAAATATGTGCATGAATGAATTGTTCACAGTAAGAGCTATGAAAAGCATTTAGAAAAAATATAATTTTCTTTCCATGCCAATTTTGAAGCTCAGCTCCTCTTCGAGAGCCGCTTGAAAGTCTGAATCTGTGGAACAGAGTTGTTCATAACTGGTATGAAAGCAATCCATTCTACTTTATGGAAGTGAACAGCTATTGATGGCGTATAATTTGCCTGTTATAGTATTATAATGCATTCCTCATTGCTGCTGACCTCTGCAGAAATTGGCTTACAAATCAATTGAACCAAGTTTGAAAACAGCCTCAGTCACAGCAAAAGAAATTTCACAGCACACCTTCACCTCATTTCTCAAGTGTCTGTTTTGTGTTTAAAGTAAAAGTGCACTGAAAATGTTTTCATGTCTTTTTTCTTCTCTAATACACAAATGTGAATTATTATTTTTTTTTATCAGTGTAATTAAAGTACATAAAGCACCAAAAACTGGTCTGTACAACTTGCGCATCAAATTCCATGTTATCTTTATGTGAGAAATACATTTAAATGTACCCCTGCTCAGATCTTTTTTTAGCAAATGGTCTAATCCAGTTCTAAATCTAAAAGATTTGATCATGAATCAATTTTGAGTTTAATTCACTGAATAAATCTGGTTAGAGTGGTTAACAGCTCACTGGAAATGAAGATAATATCAATTATATGAATATAAATGGTCATTTGAATATTTCATCACATTAATCTATGGTACGAGTTTATGGCAGTTTTATGAGAATTCTATAGCGTCTTTTTTGAAGTTTGAAATCAGTGCCCATTCATTGTAAAAAGCTACCAGTACACTTTAGAAAAATAACATCTTTTGTGTTGCACAGAAGAAACTTACAGGTTTGGCATGTCATGAGTGTGAGTATATGACAGATGTCTTTATCTGAGAAATCAATGGAAGTGTGTATGGTGTTCATGTACTCTTTTTCAGTGAGTCGTGAGTAAGTGCTATTGCGATGAGAGAACTTTCTATGTGTGTGTGTGTGTGTGTGTGTGTTCGTGACTGCAGCTGGATGTGCCTCTATGCTCACAGTCCCACCCAACCAGACACATATCATCACACCTCATCTGTTTATCACATCCAAAATGACGCAAATGTAGAACATTTGAACACTGTTGACAGGATTATTATTTTATAAACCATCAATTCAAATTTTTTAATGAATCATCTTACATTTTAGCATTTAACATCCTATTTCATCTGATATCCTTTTTCATATCTGTCGATTTCCTCTGGGAAAACAAATGGCCCTGCAGAACTGTCACAGTGAATCTTAAAAGTAAGCGATAAAGAGATTCACAGGCATTTCTTCCTCAGCGTCTCAGCGGGAGACTGGGAATACCTGAATTTGTGATATTTTCTAGAACACAGCTGAACTGCATCTAACCAGCTGGGTTAGCACTAGATGTCGATTTCAAATGAACTGCCTGCAGTCTGACGGTGGTATCATGGGTAGGTTATCATCCCTCAGGGAAGAGTTTCTTCATGACAAAAGAAAAAACACCACAAGAGAAGTCTGGATGGAGGCGACCACAGATGAATCTAACTGTTTACTAGCACTGTGTGGGAAAACAGAAGCACGGGAGATTAAATGAAAGTGTTGTGCTGTGACTGTTCAGAGACGATAAATCCACACTGAAAGAGCTTGTTGAAATCATCACCTCATTACAATTGTACTTGGATCAAGAACTGTAATGTTTATATACAGATACCTTAGTCAATACAGAACATTATAGTACTCTTTAATGTTGCAAAGGCTAATTTCTCAGCTAGCATTTTGTTTACTAAGCATTCAGCTAGCATTTAAACATTCATTTAATTCAGCAAGGATGGATTCAACTGATCAAAAGTAGGCTAAATGTTAGTTTTGAACTTTTTATTCATCAAGAAATCCTGACAAAATGGTATCCTCGATACAATTTAACAACACAACAATTTTAAAAATAAAAAAATGTTTCTTGAGCCCCAAATTAGCATATTAAAATCATTAAAATCATCAGGATCACGTTCACCCTAAATGTTGTCATTAATTACTCACCCTCATGTCATTCCAAACCCATAATACCTTAGTTCATCTTCGGAACACAAATTAATATATTTTTGATTATTTCAGAGAGCCATCTGTCCATAGACAGCAATACAACTAAAGTGATCCAGATCCAGAAACCTAGCAAGACCATCTGTAAAACAGTCCATGTGACGTCAGTGGATCAACCTCACTTTTACGATGCTACGAGAATACATTTTTGTGCAAATAAAACAAAAACAACATAATTTACTCTTCCCCATGATTAATGTCTTCCTCTTTAAGCTTTAAGGTATTTGATGCAATCAGCCTTGTTTACATCCAGGTGAAAGACGCAAGTCATAGGAGAAGAATGGTTGAATATATTATGTTATTTTTGCACAATAAAAAGGCATTCACCTATCATTGCAAAACTGTAGTTGATCTACTGATGTCACTTTTTTGTACCTGTGCTGTTACCACGTTTCTGGATCTGGGATCATTTCAGTTGTATTGCTGTCTATGGAGGGACAAATGGCTCTGTGATTTAATTAAAAATATATTAATTGGTGTTCTAAAGAAGAACAAAGGTCTTATAGGTTTGGAACGACACGAGGGTGCAGTAATTAATGACAGAACTTATCCACTAAGTATGCAATTATGTAGTACCCACAAAATAATAATATGTGCGCTCGTTTTAAGCAAATCGTATTCATGAAATAATAATTTTCTCTACTTCCTGTCCACATTGTCATAATTGTCATTGTCATAAACCAATGCAGATGCCTTTGACTTAAGGCTTTTTAGAATGTCTCTATAATTCATTCCCAACATCAATTCACTCCCAAGAATATAAACAAAACTTCCCAAAGTTCAAGAAAGTATAATAACATCATTTATAAATCACTATTTTGTGCAAAATCCAAACTTCTGCTTCAGATTAAGCTAAATATCTTCTGATTGGCTGAGACTGCATACGGTTATGCAACAGTCTCACAGTCTTGCCTTTGGAAACACGCCTGATTAGGACATAATCAGTGACTTCACTTGAGCGACGATGGGGTTTATTTTTACTCAAGACAAAGTGGGGGGAAGATTTACAATCTTTGTCTCAGACATTAATTGAAAATGACATGTTTAAAAAAAACTTCTTTTTGTAGCCTGATTAATTGTCCAATTCTAAAGCTTCAGCACTGCGTGAGAGAAAGACATCTCCGAGCTCACGTCTGATCTCTGCCGAACGCAAATTTACATTGTTCAAATGCAAATGCGTTAATCGTTTTAACAAGTTGTCTGAGATCTGAGTTCTGATTTAACCTAGATTCACTACAAATGTGCTCAGTGTTTCCATGCTTCTGCGATAAATACACACACATAAAAAGAGATAGCAGACAGGAAGAGCTCTAAAATGCATTCAGAAACCTTTTAATCGGAGACTGCACAAAAAGGCTGTGATAAAAGTGATAATGGAGAGAGAGGGGACTCAATTATGAGGCTTTTTATTTGGTGCAGCGAATTCATCTGCTTTTATTTGCACTTCCACACTCAGTTTCAGCCTTTTGTACCCAAAGTAAACAAGGATAATACAAACTGAGCCAATAAGATGTAACATTGGCTTTGAACTAGACGCTCCTAGGGTCTCAGTAGGTGTTGTACCTTTTTCCACGAGTGCGATTCTCAAAAAACAGCTCACAACATTCTCTATGTGATGTGGCGCTGTTGCTTGGCAACATGACATCCCGTGTGTGTGCAGAGTATGTTAATGAGCTGAATGCCGGGGTGTCCAGCGATCCGCCGGAGCAGAGCCGTGGGCTATGTAACATATGTAATGTGAGCAAGAGACGATGACATTTCCGTGCACAGCGCTGCGTCGAATTCTGCATAGTGTCGTATTATTTTCAAAGCTGTAGGGGCGTTGTTTTACATAGTGGCATTTTAAGACGCAGCCAGATTCGGAGCCCCATGGGTACCACGCCGTTGTTTACACCCCCGCTGTTCCTTTCACCTGGGTTGCCTCATTTCTACAAAAGCCACAAACAACTAAAAGTCATCTGAAAAGGTTACAGACCGGTACATTTGTTCTCAATGAACCTAACTCTGTGAAAGAAACAGGGCTGTTGGAAAAAGAAACCAATCAGCTTGGTTCAATACACCACTGGTCAGTTGTTTGATCCAGTTTTCAGAATTTTTTGTGCCAAGGATCACTAAATATGATGAGCCCCCAGTGAGGGACTGCCTTTTAAA
This sequence comes from Enteromius radiatus, assembly GCA_032357445.1. NCBI lineage: Eukaryota > Metazoa > Chordata > Actinopteri > Cypriniformes > Cyprinidae > Enteromius > Enteromius radiatus. Next base: position 7,200,884 of record JAUCMS010000025.1, read on the forward strand.
AATATATACATATATATAAATAAAGCTATTAATTTCTATGTAATATATAAACTCTTTCATAGTGTAAAAAAATATATATAAATATTTATTAATTTATTTGTGCTGTCAAACAATTAATCACATGCAAAACTTTTTTTTTCTACATAATATATGTTTGTGTACTGTGTACATTCATTAGGCTACATATATATATATATATATAAGCACACACATATATTATACATTTTGAACATATTTACGTGTATAAATTCATACTCATATAATTTATATTTTATATAAATATATTTAATATATAAACATTATTGTACATATTGTTCTTAAATTAATACATGTATGTGTTCGTATTTATATACATAATAAATATACACAGTACACCTACATAATTATGTGAGAAAAACTTTATTTTGCATTAAATTAATCATGATTAGTCATTTGACACTGCTATTAATTATATTTGGAAACTACTTGTCATGTCTTCAGCCAAGACAGGATTACTCCCACGGACTCCATTTCCCATCATGCTTCACTCATATACAAATCACACACACCTGGACTAATCACACACCTGCAATTCGTCACCACACCCACTGCAACTAACATTAACTTGGTTACACTTTAGTTTGGGGACCAATTCTCACTATTAACTAACTGTAACTACAACTTTTTCCTCAATAAAGTTCTAATTTGCTGTTTATTGATAGTTACTAAGATGGTTGTTAAAGGAATAGTTCACCCAAAAATGAAAATGCTGTCATCATTTACTCACTCTTAAGTAGTTCCAAACCTGAATGAATTCCTTTGTTCTGCCGAGCACAAAGGAAGATATTATTAAGAAAGTTTGTAACCAGGCTGTTTTGGGTCACCGTTGACACATTGACATATTAGAAAAAAAAAGTACTATGGGAGTCAATGGTGACCCAAAACTGGCCTGGTTACCAGTGTTGGGCAAAGTTACTTTTAAAAGTAATGCATTACAATATTGCGTTACTCCCTAAAAAAGTAAATAATTATGTTAATTTTTATGTAAAGTAATGCATTACGCTACTTTTGCGTTACTTTTGCATTGCTTTTTAAAATGTGGTTTAAAAAAGTAAACCTTGCTGGTTACAAACATTCTTCAAAATATCTTCCTTTGTGCTCGGCAGAACAAATGTCACATTAAGTCAAATGGCTTACAAATGTCATTTCAGGTTAACTCCACACAGGAACTGCTGATAATCCTTCTGCAAACAAATCATATAATTTTGCACAAACTCCTCACATTACTTCACATAAACTGGGCGGTCTGTCAATGTGCGACTCTTGCTGGGTAAAACATCAAGCAGCTCAGAGTTTTCCCTCCACTGTCTGGATGAGGCTCACCACATAATTAAGCTGATTTCAGTCACATCATCACTTGAAGCGTTGACGTGACAAGCTAATACTGTACAACAAGCTCTACAGTTTCTACCGCTATCACAGTTTCAATTGTCGAGCTGCTGTTGCTGCTATTTTTGCCAGAGCTACTGTACGTGTAAGACACCTGTCACGCTGCACAGGCTCATGGGCCAGCTTAAGCAGATTACCGCTGTGTATTTACAGTCGGCACTGCACCCAGAGAGATGCCACTGTGTGGAGAATATGATGAGCTACTTATCCGCAGCCCTGGGGCGGGAGTAACCCTTTACCAAATGAGGGAGCCATCGGCAATCTGCTGAGCTACGGGTATTTCAAGCTTGAGTCTTTTTTAATGAGTTCAAATAATACAGGAACTTCACACACTGGCTGCGCAAAACAGCATGTGATAAATCCAGTGAGTGACATTACGTAAGACGGTCAGTCGCTCGCATATGGGGGACAATCTGGGGCGAACCAACAGGCTGAGAGCGGTTGCTAAGTCAGGCTTGCATTTGCTTGCTGATCATGCCACAACCACAGTGATCGTCCCTGTTACCCGTTGCTATGGAAACCCCCCCCCAACCAACCCCCATCCTTCCCTGCTCGTAAAATCCATGTGAATAGGATGCAATAGACCACCACTGGAAAAGCTCACCATGGGCTGAGGAGAATAACATACATTATAGCTCAACACTAGTGGTCCTACAATATTTTGCCTATTTTACAGCAGATTTTAATTAATTATTAGCAGTACAATTACAAAATATTATAAATATTATATACACAAAATAATGTCTAGTTGAAATCTAGAGAGAGTGTTTTTTTTATTATACATGGTGCTAAATTTAGCTCTGCCCACATCTTGGCATTATGTAATAAAAGTGCATCTGAAGTACTGACTGTACTGTTTACAATGTTAATATAAGGCAGACAAAAATGTTGCCCACTTCAAATTATCACTTTCCACTCTATTTTTTATCATCTTAAACATCACATTAATTTTGTTTTTATTTATTATCTTGATATTATTTATATACTGGGTGGGCGATGCAGAAAAATATTGTAAGTTAATAAGCAGTAAAAACAGGCTCTGCAACTACTGTAAATTAATACTTTTTATGCTTTCTGAGGACAAGCAGAACAAACCAGAAAGTGACAAACAACAGAACAAATAAATACAATAGAACAATGATACAAATAAAGTGCTTTACATTTTTCTGGTAAGAAATACTGTAGAAATTGAATAAAGTACTCAAATGCAAAATACAGCACTTTATGAATGAAATATACACTTATACACATATTATTTGGTCATGCAGTGAGTGACTTTTCTAATTTGTTGTTTGATTAAACACAGACATTAGTGGGTTAATTAGGCTGCTGTCACTTTAAGACTTAATGCAAGAATCCAGTACACTAGCCACGTTTTCATGCGCAAATTATCTTTAATCTGATCGTGAATCGGATTAGAACTGTACTGTGCACATGGAC
>JAUCMS010000025.1:7209285-7224331 GCA_032357445.1 Enteromius radiatus
TCCAGACAAGCCTTTTTCGAGATGCCCCAAACAATCGGAAAGAGGCTTCATCGGAGAATATGACTTTGCCCCAGTCCAAAAACCAAAATATACTGCATTTTATGTAATTTTATGAAGCTATGAGCAACATTTCACTTTAGAGAATCAGAAAAACACAATATTATAATAATATTATTCATTCCTCACATGAACCATCATATTAAGACTTGGAATATACTGCAGTATTGTCATCTGAACTACTTTCGAAAAATTGATGGCGCTGCCAAATGGGTAAATTCAGTGGATTTTTTTTTTTTCCATGTTCTAAGGCTGAAACTAGTTGCTGGCCTTAAGATACTGTTCAAATACCTCAAATCACACAAACAGCTCAGAGTCTGGGTTTTTCAGACTGTCAATGTGCCTGAACACAGTGTACTGGGGAAGAGTGAGCCTCACCAAGCTCAGACATGACCAGTGAGGGGATCAGCTGGTGGTAAATTGCTGATCCAAATCCGAAGAGACATTGGATTGACTGTGAGAGGATTCCTTTAAAGCGAGCTGTGAGTGGGCAGCTAATGTATGTGGGATACTGTGAGAGTCTCTTAACTGCAGAAAATCACATTTGGTCCAATTTGCTTTACAAGGTGCTGTCTGATAGTATGGCAAATCACCCAGGGCAATTTCTCAAACACCTGGGTAACCGTGGGTAAAGATTAGGACTGGACAATATGTCAGATATTTACAACAGATGCAATGCTTTTTAAACAAGATTGTGAATATTATAATACTGTTTCATGTTTTTGAGGAAACCTTGATATATTATTTTTTATTAACCTTGCTTGACTTAAGTTTTCATGTGAAATTATTTTTCTAACAATATAGAAGTATTCACTGCCACTTTTGATCAATTTAATGTGTCCTTGCATAGCAGCACTCATGTAAAAATAGATAAATATAAATAATAGTACACATTAGTGTACCTTGTGCTTATTTACTACCTAAAACCCACTTCATTTTTTTAAAGGATTTTTTTCAACATTAATATTGAGATACCATTTTTACTTTATCACACATCTCTAGTGAACCTACAGTGGCAAATCAAGCCAGTAGGATGTCTAAACGATATATGACTCATAATTTGAGTCAGCAGTGAATCTATATTGGTAAAGACCTCAGAGAGGGGGCAACCCCTTTACTTAGAGACTTTGCAAAGCCCTCTTATATCACTGTTATGTTCCCAAAAGATAGGGATTCTCTCTACAATCATTTCCATTTCATCTGGGCATTTGCAAATAATACTAAGCTCTGAGCGGGCGTAAGGGCTATTATGCAACATTTTTGAGCACTTCTTTATCGTCAACTCAAACCCGCTGCTTTAATAAGTGAATGAAATCTCAATACAGAGGTTCTTTGAGTGTGTGATTCCAGGAGACTGGAATCACACACTCAAAGAACAAAGGCACCAAGAAGATTTCAGGGATTTTGGGCATTCCCCAAGTAAGTTTGATTAATGCAATGGCCAGTAACAGAGTAAGAGAGAGGAGACGGAGCAGCAGTAGGAAACTAAATGGGAGAAAATGTAATGCTCGGCATGCCTGTAAAAATAGATATGTTGTCTTTAAAAGAGCGTAACATCTTTTAAACTGTCCACTGCAGAAACTGCACAGATTTGCGCATAGTAGGTGTTCCTGGTAACCTTTATTAGTGGGCGGCGCAAATGTTTGTTAGTGGTGGGAAAATGTTTGTATAAAAATGTCTATATATATGCATCATATCATAAGAGATGGATGAGATTCAGCGTGTGCTCTTTGTCATTGCAACAGTCTACCTGCGGCAAAAATGCAGGCGCCGGACTATCTAGGTCGTTGAAAAGCCACCGGCTGGTGAGGGATCTGCGGATGAGGTCAGATTCCTGTAGTAGTTTAAGCTGGAAACAGTTTGGTTTGATGAGCCTTTGCTGCAAATCTCTTTAAAGCAAACTAGTTTACTCTGTACAAACAGCTATTTTTCTATACCACGAGTAATAGGCAAGAAAAGAACCAATGAGGTAAGGTTGAATACTCAAAAATTTTGCCAAAACTATGTTTCAAAAGCACTGATCTGAAATAATGTTAAACACCGCACTGCTTTTTCTTTTTTTTTTACACAAATCGCACAATAATTTAACATATCTGAAATGAAGTGGTACAATGTTAGCAATGAAACAAAAATAGAAGCAGATCATTGCTCTTTAGAGTGAAATGGATTATCGACAAAGAAAAAATGAGATGAATATATTGTTACTGATGGGATTTTGAGATTTGGGCACTACATTCAAAAATAGATGCAAGCTTACAGCTGACTATAGGGATGCACTGGTCCAATACTCAGTATTGGTATTAGCTCCGAGACTGGCATTTTCTGCCAGATCAGGTATCTGCCAGGCAAGGCCGATCTAAATCTGATGTTGTGTGTATAGTATTCTGTGTTACTGTCAAGCCCCACAAAGGGCACAAAAACATTATAAGGCACCATGAAGTTTTAGTGCGGTATATTTATATATTTATAAAGTATTTTAAAGCTGTTCCATTGTTCGATATATTGCAGTTGGCATAAACTCTTTTCTATGCTGTGGCTGCCTGTCATCCTCCATTCAGCATTCAAACTGTGCATTCGGTTACAAGTGTCAAAATTCTGAAACTCTCTTCAAGAGCGCATCATAACTGAGATTTCAAACTGATAAAAGAAAAGTCTCAATAAACTAAGATTTAATAAACTATGTATTGATTTTTTTGCATAATTAGATAAATAATTTGATGCTATTTAGTATATTTTCTTTGCATAGATGCTATAGATTTTATTTACACTATGTTAAAAGAGCAACATTTCTGCTATTTACAGTATACTACTTTTTGCAAATATGGCAATTATCTGCACCTCAGTAGTGTAGTACATTATAAAACAGTATGCATTAATAACTTGATGAATGATTTCAATGAGTAATTTTCATTTCGTTTAAATTACAACTACGCAGCATGTCCAGGAACGCAGCGGAATATTCTGGTCTGCTTTCTTGGATTTGACTGCAGTATATTTCACTTATAAATATTAAGTATTACATATTTACAATAAATAATTACCATAATGTTTTTAGCCAATTGAAAAATGTCAGGTCCTCTTATGAAATTGGCCTGCTGGTGGGCATTTGAGAACGCTTTGATGGCACAGCATTTTTCCAGTTCAGACGTTTTAGTTGAAATTTGGAATATCCATGTTGGCAATGTACTAGTAACTCATTTTAAAGTATATTAATGAATATAAAAATGCGGTAACCAGCAATGTTCAGTTGTTGTAGCTAATCACTTTTAAAAATGTTTGTATTTGAACCCAGGTCGATCCCGTCAAAATGAGTATAACACAGTTTTACCATCTGCACCACTGGAGCTAATGACAGTTGAACATACAGTATTCTGTAGTGTTGACTAGCCCAGTCGCACATTGATGGGCAGAATTAGTGTAAAGGCATGCTATTTGCACTTAGGCCCCGTTTACACTAGTGTCTTTTCATTTTAAAACAATGTTTCAGAATGTGCATACAGGTAGGACACATTGTGCCACTTGGTATTGGAGCCTTTCATATTATAATGCTTTTGCACAATGGAATATTAGTTCAGTATTAGTTCAGATCTCGCCAGAGAGATCAATCTACTTCGAATGCAAGGCGGTTTAAGTTCCCGTGCCATCCACATTCTGGGAGTGTTCAATCGGGAGAGCCGTGCTTTCCTTCTTGCAGCAAGGGTTAGGGCGTAGGCTGTCCCCTTCCACCCTTAAGGTTTACGTTGCTGCTATTTCCACTCATCACAGCCCCATAGAGGGAAGGTCAGTGTGGAAGCACAATCTAGTCATCAGGTTTCCTCCCCTCTTGGAATTTGGCATTGATGCTGAGAGCCCTACGACTATGTGCCCAAGGTTCCTACCACTCCCTTTTAGGGATCATGTGGTGAACCTGCAAGCGCTGCCCCAGGAGGAGGCAGACCCAGCCCTAGCCTTGCTCTGTCCTGTACATGCATTGCGACAGTACATGGATAGAACTCAGAGCTTTGTCTGTTACGGTAGAAAGCTGAAAGGGAAGGCTGTCTCCAAGCAGAGGATGGCCCACTGGATAGTGGATCCCATCACCTTAGCTTATGAAGCACAAGGTGTGCCCTGCCCACTCATGTTACGTGCTCACTTCACTAGAGGTGTCGCATCGTCCTGGGCACTGGCTCGTGGCGCCTCACTAGCAGACAGATGACTTCTAACAAATTTGCTAGGTTCTATAGCTTGCATGTCGAACTGGTTTCCTCCTGTGTTCTCACCTCAAATGGGAAGTGGCACCAAGAGGCCCAGTTCAGAGTCCCTGCCCGGGGCAAACCCTGTTGAGTCCTCCACCACTCCTCTGTGTAGAGCCCTGTCCTGTTGTCTGCCTTATAGGAAGGATCAAGAGGCCTACAAAGGGCACTGGAAGGGGACAGCTCCTGTGGCGTTTTGGTAGGGATCCCGATCCGTACAGTAGGTCACCAACGTGACTTATAGTGATCGACTGAAAGGGAACGTCTCGGTTACATATGTAACCCTTGTTACATTTTCAGTGTTGGATCGGAAAGGTTCTGAAACAAGGGGATGAAGGGATGAGATTTAGGTGGACTAAATGATTAGAAGAGGCATTGCCTGTTAGGATGGCCGATATACCGGTAGACACGATTAACCAGTAGAAATTTGTCAACCGACAGAGATTTTGGTCTATCGCCTTAATCGCGGTTGAGATCACATGACGTTGCACGTTACGTAACCATGCAATACACATTATCTTCAACAATGGAAGAAGCAGTGCTGCCAACTTATCGACTTTGTCGCTAGAATTAGTGACTTTTTAAACCCCCTTTGTGACATTTTTCCAAAAAAGCAACTAGCAACAAATCTAGCGACTTCTTGGACAAACCTCAGTGAGTCTCTAGTAGTGCCGCGCACGCACAAGCTCGTTTTCCCAGCGCGCGCACCCCTCGGTGCAGCAGTAGTGAGTTCGCTTACATGTGACAAAACCAACATCGAGGAGATTGTAAAGAAAAAAGGTGCATCGTCTGTGGTGCGGAATTGGTTTGGGTATAGGAAAAGTGATACGAATGAGACGAACAAGATTTGCAAGGTATGCAAGAGCACTGTTTTAGCAAGCAGTGGAAATGGGACATTCTAAAACACTTAAGTTAAAAACGCTTAATGTGGCTTAACGCACCTAAAAACTGACGAGGGAAGCCCAAATTTCTGCCAAACTTTCTTTGTAATAATCACTTACTACCGTCAAAAGAACGAGCCCATATTCGACAGATAAAGTGAATAATATCAAGTTAAGCGTTTTCTCCCCCATTGAAGTCCATTATAAGGAAACAGCTTAACGTGATATTTTTCACTTTATCTGTCGAACATGGGCTCGTTGTTTTGACAGTAGTTCGTGATTATTACAAAAAGCTTTTTAGAATGTCCCGTGGAGACTGGTATACTGTCATGCACTATGTTAGTACCTGTTGTTCTGAGAAAAAAAAATCTAGATCGTGATATATATCGTTATCGAGGTGGAAAATTGCTTATACCGTGATAGAAGATTTTGGTTATATCGCCCACCCCTATTGCCTGTTGATGCTTTATGTTTTGATAATTTATCGACTGTATTAATAAAAACCTGGGATTGTTTGTTGTTTTCTTCTAAAGAAGATGAAAAGTAAGAAGATCTAACAGTTTTTAATGTATTTCTATAGAAGGAAGTGCAAGAGTCCACAATTTCTGTTTCATGAGGAGCGTTGAAAACCAGCTAGATGCAGTAAAACTGAATTAAACAAAACATAAGATTTAAAAAAAAATATATTACACTGACAAGGCTACAATCATGGGACGCAATAGCAAAAGGCTCCGAGGTGATCTCCATGCAAAATGCATTGCATTTAATGCATAACATGACATTATGATTCTACTGTAATTAAAGCACTGATGCTTTCAACACTAATTAGAAGAACAATGACTAGTCAGCCATCTAGATCTATTGTTACTAGTAGTGACTAAACAGTACTGTTGCCCTGAAGTAATAAACCCCCCTGTGAACTCCCTTTGAGAGATGCTGAATGAGAATTTTTAAACGTCTCACACAGTATTCAAGGTTGGTTGGCTGCTTTGATGAACCAATGCATCTCAATATGCTGCTATCTGCGGCTTGCCATAACAAATGAAATTAATGTGCAAATTAGCTGATGAGCTGGGGAAATGAAAACTGACAAAATGAGTCTGAAACCTCGGAAAACACTTGAGTTAAATGACAATCCGAGACCCGGGCTGGGGAGCAAAGATGCTGACCCCACTGACCCCAAGTGGGAGTTCATATGAACTACTTAGTATGCTGCTTGAATCCAAGCCCACACGTGAGCACAGCAGCACTGTCTACTTTCCCAAGGCACAGTTTTAAATATCATGGAAAACAAAGTGGTGGGCGTCTATTCAAAAGAGGTGATGACTTGAGTTCTCTCCGTCTGGCTCAAAATAACTGTACGTCTGCTTTCAGATGTCCTGTGCACCGGTATGGAGGAGATGCTGCAGAGATGTGGGAGGAAAATTCACAGAAAGTAATTTACGAAATGTCATTTCAACCAGTGAAAACTGTTCAATGTCATGAGGCTCGTTCCATTTCTTCCGCTGCTCATTTCTTTGTCACCTGAGACGTTATTTCAAGATGATTAAGTGCCATATTTAAAAGGGGAGGAAGGAGCGAATTGTTATGGAATAGATGGGGGGGGGGGGGTTGGATAACCAGCAGCCAAGGAATTATAAAACTGTGCATAAACAGTGTCATTTTTTTGCCATCCTCATAAGTGTTTTTGAGGAATTTTGGCAATCTAGAATATCTATGGCTTAGATTCTGCATAACACTGTGAGCACAGAGCTAATGCTGTCGGGGAACAAATAAATCCTACTTTTGATACAGTTTCAGATGTCTAAAAAGAAAATTAGACCATGATCTTGATTAGAAATTCTAAATGTGGATTCCCCAGTCATCGTACGTTTTAGTAATCTGATTTTTGGAGCTTTATTTCTCGCCTCCGGTGGATGTTCCAAAAATCATTTGGTATGACCAAAATCTGATATTGCATGATGAGTAATTCTTATATATACAGGTGGTAATGCCTATTCTTAGATATGTAAGGGATAATCTATAGTCAGCCCGCCATTGCCAAATAAACCAGACAAGGGGATCTTGCTTCATAATGAAGGGGTTTATTTGGGGATAAAGATGAGATGACTGCACATTATCCAGCTTATTACATAGCCACTTACAAAAATAAATAAATAAATGTGCACGAAATATTGATTTGAGTTCTATTATGTGAGAAAAGACTCTGTAGAATCTTAGGAGAGACATGAAATCATTTATCAGTAATTAATTATAAAAAAACATCTCCCAGTGCAGCGACTGACCAATCAGAATCAGGTATTCCAGAGAGACCTAAAATAAAATGAATTAAATTCTTTAAAATTACATGGTTCTTAATATCATTTAATTATTTTTCTTTGGTACTTACAGTAGGTACTTAATTGTACTTTTTTTAATTACCTTAAGTGGGCTCATCTTTTGATTTTCATGCTGTTGGATGACAAAGGTTACAGAATAAACGTTTTCAGCCTGGTGTTGGACTTTAAAAATCCAAAGCATGTTCACATAATAGAAGTCATAACCATTTCACACATCCCACTCTGCTTTTTTGCATTTTTCCTTTGACAGACCAATAAAGTCTTTCTGGTTACGCTAGTTAAGGGAACAAGTATAATCAATATTAGAGTCAACTAATCGACCAAAAACAGGTTAATTAGTAAGGTTGACATGCTTATCTAGATATTTTCTTCCACTAATAAATTAAAGGTGCTCTATGAGATGCTGTTTGACATCACTTCAGCTTACGTTTCATGTAAATACAAAACAAAACAGAGCAAGCTTCCCCCCTTTTTTTCCCAATGTAATCAGAGGGCAGACATACGGTTTGAGATAAAAATGAAATCGAGCTAAAATCCTGCAACATCTCATAGAGCATTAAGAATACAGAACCTTTAAAGGGGTCATATGATGCAATTTCAAATTTTCCTTTCTCTTTAGAGTGTTAGAAGCTCTTTGTGCATAAAGAAGATCTATAAAGTTTCTAAGACTAAAGTCTTAAAACCAAAGATATACTCTTTATCAAAGTTATGACTTGTACACACCTCCCTAAAATGGCTTGTTGGAGAGTAGCCTATGCTGGCTGTGCACAGAGACTATAAAGTGGAGCAATTCTACCTCTGCAAGAAGACTCTGGTGCTTCTGACTCACAACCTTTAACTAAGTTAGGTTTTCTTATTAAAAGAACCTGCTACTTACTATCCAAACGCGAGTTTTGATCAGTGAAGGATAGTGCTTGTTGTTTGACGTTTCTCCGATCACAAATGCATATGTTTATAAGGTGTAATGCAATGAGACATTTGTGTTTTATTGTTTTGATGTCATAGCGCCTGGATGCAGCATCAAGTTACGGTAAGAGACATAACATTTCTGCCACATGCTTGTGGTATTCGGCCAATCACAGTGCACTGGACAGCTGGCCAATCAGAGCACACCTCGCTGTTTTAGAACGGTGAGCTTTGTACAAATGGACCCGTTTCAGGAGGCGGGGCATAGAGGAAAAACAAAAATGCACATTATGTTGAAAATAATGTATTTTTTGCATCTTAAACCGCATAAACACATTGCGTTATACCAAATACACAAAATAATGTTCTTTTTAGAACCATCATATGACCCCTTTAATAATTAGTTTAAGCACAAATATCAAAGTGGTATTTTCTTAAATAATATACTATCTTTCTTATGTTATATATTTGTGTGTAAGAAACAAGGTTTTGTTTACTGTGATGTTACTTTGGAGGATCTATAAGTATATACAGTACAGTTTTTTATATAATTCTGTAATGTACATGATTAGTTCCCTTATATACAGTAAGATACAAGTCTGGCATTTCCATCAAAGTAACCCCTGATCAATATTGATATTCTTTGGCACTTGGTTCTTCCACAACTCTACAAATAATTGGCAGCACAGAGTGGTTTTCATACATCAAGTGCGTCAGGGATGTATCTCATTAATCCATGCCATTCCTAATTATGCTAATCCACCACAGTCGGTCTTCTCGGCTCTCGGGCAACTCAGCGTGAACAGAGCAATACCCCAAATTTAATCTTAAATCAGATCTACTGTAAAACGCAAAAACAAAAGCACAGCAACATGCTAAGCACCAGCACAAAGAGGACCTCAAAAGAACCCCACAACAGTGAAAAACAATTCAGTCGATAAATGCAGTTATTCAGTTTTATATCTGTTGTAACCTCATTTTCTCCTGCTGTAGTCGTGGGAGTAACAAGGCCCCTAATCTCATTGTGAGAACACAAAATGGCAGCATTCAGCATCTGCAAGTATTGTCGAATTCTGTGTTCGCTTTTAGCAACAGATGGCCCTGTCTCCATTTCTTAGCCATAAGACCTTTCCTGACAAAAAAGAAAAAAAAAAAAACTGAACAATTTGGTCATTCATATCCAATGAACTTTTCAAAACATTCTCAAACTGAACTGACGCCAACTTGGCCCTCAGAAATTCAGTTACTGTATGAATTAAGTGTTTTGAGGTGCAATGGCTGTCACACTATCCAGGGACAGAACTGAAAAACAATGATCAGCCACATCCCCATTTTTTTTTTTTAATGATTAATGAATGCAATGAATCTTTGATGACCATGTGTTTAATTTCAAAGTTAAAATTAATTTTGTGGAGGGCATATAGTCACAAATATCAGAGCGATTGATAAATGAATGAATGAAGAAAAACTCACTGCTGCATCACAGAAGTAAATTATATTCCAAAGTATATTAAAATAGGAAACCAATATTAGAAATTGCAATAATATTTCTTTTTGGTTAAATAAATTCAGAATTATTAATGAGCATAGCAACTCCATACATCTCTCTATATGTATTTATATATTATAAAATCATTTTAAATGTGGCATTCATCCAGAATGAATATAGCAACCCAGCTGTCACTTTTTTATGTTCAATAACCAGCCTTAAGTGTTAATATAATGCCTACAAAGCTCACAGAATTGATTTAGGCAAAAAACAGTGGCCCACAAGAGAATGCAACAGGATCTGCCAAAAAACTGCTGTTATTTGGTGAAAAAGCTGCTGGAAGAAGCGTGTGTCATATCTAGTGACAGGGCAACAGATGGTGGAGAGGCACCTCCTCCCCGCACGCCAGCCGTAGGCAGCCACAATACTTTACAATTATGCCAAAATTACAGCGGTCTGCTCAAATCAGATCAACTTCATTCTTGGCCATATTGAGCTACGCAGGTCTTACAACAAAGGAGAACCAAGGATTCCCGTCTCTCTCGCCTTGTCCAGCTCTGTGAGTCTCTGGGTTGACTCCTTGAGCTGAGGGAGCTTATCAGAGCTCTCATTACGAGAGAACAGAGATGATCAGAGAGAACAGATCCGTGGCTGGGAGCGATGCTCACATCCAACAATTCCTCTTGTTCTAATTATAGAATAACAAGCGGTGTGTCTGCCGCAAACGCTCACATGCTAAATGAATTGATGGAGAGACTGTGCTTTATGAAAGAAGATGAGCGACCAACCAAATGAACATGAATACTGAATACTGATGAATACTGCTACGGATATTTAGACATTTAGCGTTGAGTGAGTCATGCCTGCCAACGCCAAACTCAACGTTACAATGCTGAGGTGTCATGGGTGATTGCCAAAATGTTGCTACAGTATATGGTTGACAGGATGTTCTGGATGATTTGTAGAGCATTCCTACAGTAGGTGGTTGCTAGGCATTCGCTAGGTGGTTACTCTCAGGGCCTCTCAAAAAAATACAAAATCGCTTGAAATTCCCATTCAAAAGCTCACAGTGTGCAATGGAAAGAAATGCTGTTTGTACAAATCAAAGCATAAATACACATACAAGACATATTTCCATTGCGTCTAACACAGAACTGCATACACTGATTTTGCTCATCCGATGCTGTCAAAAATGATGCTACAACAACGTTATCTGAAGGCCTGTCCACACGGAGATGCGTTTCGCTGTATATGTATAAATGTTTTATCGTATTGGCATTCCGTCCATACGGATCCGGCGTTTTAGGAGACTGAAACCGCAATTTTTTGAAACCCGGGTCCCAAAGTGGATAAATCTGAAAACAACACCCTTGCGGTTTCGTGTGTACAGCCAATCTGTATATTTTGTGAAACGTTAGAGCAACAACACGTAAGAGCAACAACAATAATGGCGGACTACATGATTGTGTTCGTGTTGCTACTAAGCCTACTAGCTTTATTACAGCAAAATCGATTGCTTCTATGCAACTGTTATGAGCAACAAGCGATAATGGACAAAACAAAGTTGTTGAGTTTGCCATCTTCGTCTTCTTCTTCTTGGTTTGTATACAGCGCGCAAGGTTATGCGCAAGTCTCTATGGCAGAATTACAGCACCCCATACTGGTCTGGCATATATACTACACCGTTTTCAGTGGTTTCGTGTGTATGCAGATATTTCTTGAGACGACGCCGTGTTTACACAATTTTTTTTTTAGAACAAGGAAAAAAAATTTTTGGATAGGGAACGCACCGGCTTCGTGTGGACGGAGTCTTAGAATACGTTTCTGGACATGGATCATTGCCAGATGGCTCTCTGATATCATCAGAAATATCTTAATTTGTGTTTCCGAAGATGAACAAAGGTCTTATAGCTTTGGAAAGACATGAGTGTGAGTAATTAATGACAGAATTTTCATTCATAACCCTTAAATAGCATAAAGACAGCAATGGCATAACATTATATCAAATAATATTATTATATCAATTAATTTTAAAATAAACAATATCTATGAAATTAGATATAATTATAATAACTTGCAATTTTTGGCAATTAAGAACAAATTATGAATGACAAAATAAACCAGTAAAATAAACCAATTTAAAATCTCGTGTAACAACTTAATTTTGCAATCATATATTAGCATTTTTTAACAAAAAAAAAAAAAAAATATATATATATATATATATATATATATATATATTTAAAAGTAAACATTGTTCAGTGAATTAAATATTTACTATATTTTTCAAAAGATTGGTTTACATGAGAAAAATAGATTAGAAATTATTATAGATTTAGATTTTCTAGCAGGTGTACTAATGACAGAAAGTCCAATTTCTATACAGTTTTTACTTTCTCTGTTTGAAATTTATTATACAGGATTAACCAAAGATGGTGAACTCTGCACTCAAATAGCTGCATTCTTAGCACTGCCAGAATAAGAGTCCTGCTTCATACATTTATTACAAAAACAATTGCCAATAATTGGCAAATTATAGTTTGGTTTAATACTATTACAGTATATAGTTAACCAAGCACATTTGAGTTGTATGTTTCAAGTGTGAGCAAAATTGTAATAATGATGCTTGCCTTGCAAACATGGCTGTTACTCCATGATGTTGTTCCAAACGTGTATGTATTTCTTTCTTCGGTGGAGCACGGTAATCAATTTCTCATTAATCATTTTTTTGTCCATACAATGGAAGTGAAACCAAAACTGGTTACCAACAAAATATTCTTGTTATGACTAATAAGTACCACTAACAGGATTTGATTATTACTTTTGACTAATAAGTTCCACTAACATTATTTAATATGTGTAAGACTGAATAAGCTTCAACCTAAAAGCATCAGTCTTAAAGCTCGATGGCTGTTCTGTACAACTATATTCGATGATGGAGCTCAAAAGAATGAAAAAAAGCGGTAGTGACCCTGTTCCGTCACCATGTATTTACAGAGCGGTGGACGGAGGCAGTCAGGCAGAGAGACTAATGCATGTTCTCGTCAAGCTGTGGGTCCTGGATGACGCACTCGCTGCAGCCTGACGTAGCAAATTTTCTGCCATCAGACCAGAAGGGACATTCCTGATTGAGTGCCTTAAAATGCTGCCTGCTGGTCCATACTGCTGCACATTAAAAAAAAGACTTAACTATGCCCAAAATAAACTAATCAATTCATCTGTGTACCCTAAAATGCAATATAAGCATAAAAGTAGCCCAACAAATGATGATTTTTTTTGTAGTCTCTAAGATATCTGCATTAGCATTATAATACTAGGGAGCTCCTTGCCCAAATATGAGATTGTTTTTCTCATTCATTGCATTTCCGTTGTCTCTGATGGTCCGATTGCCTGTGGACATTTTGCTCAAACTCTACATGAAACATCCGGGAGAAAAAAGACAACACGGCAGGGGTCATGACACATCCAGCTTCTGTTGGCCGAGTAAGTGTGAGGCATTTCAGGCAGGGGAGGTCACCCAGTCACACTGGACTCTCCATCTGTGTGTCTGTGCGTGAGTTTGAGTGTGTTCGGGCAGCACGTGCTTGTAAGGAAGACAGAAAGAGGCAGAGAGGGGATGTGTGTGTGTGTGTGTGTGTGTGTGAGTCAAAAAAGGAGATGAAACACAGAAAAAAGAATGGCAGGACACATGGGTAGACACTCATCTTTCATTGTTAAATGAAAAGTGCTGCTTTCCACAAAGAGGATACTGTACAAAATGGGATCTGAAATTGTTTTTAGAAATGATTTTTTTAAAGTATACTTCACCTTCAGAAAATGTTGACTGTCAACATCAGGAGGTCAGAATAAATAATATATAAAACGTTGCAAACCACAGAAAATAAATGGAATCAGAAAAACTATCTATTTATTTAAGGTTTGCTATATTTTCAACCTTAATAATGACATTTTAGGACATGTAAATAACTATATATGTATATATTTTCTCTCTCTCTCTCTCTATTTTTATCAGTAATCATTACAATAAATGGGACAAAATTTAATTTAATTTAATTAAATTACACATTCTTAAAAAGTAGAATAAATATAATAATAATAAAAGATAATTATTAATAATAGTAATAATCTGTTTTCAAGAGGCAGGAATGTAATGCAATCCAATCCAAAACTTTTAAAAAGAAAACAATTCTGAGATTAACTTTATGGTTTTAGCAAGTAATGCTTTGTAAATGCATGCAAGGACACATAACTTTGCAAATGCTTGAGGACAAATTAGGCATACATTAATTTAAAAACACAAAATCCAAAATAAAAACCAAAAAAATCACTGAATACTGAAGTGACCCCTGAAACATCATAAAATCACAACATTGCTCATTTCACATGGGAACAGTTTATGTGAACAGTTACACTCTAATTGCATTTCTTAATTCAGTTTCTCAATATTTTTAGCAGTAGACAGAAGCTATAAAGACATCAAGCCCAGAGAAAAAAAAATCACACCAACACCAGCCCTGCAAAGAAAGAACATGCCCTCGGGGAAAGAAACCAGTGGAAAAATCTAATCCATTAATAAAGAAAAGAATACTGCCACAGAACTGATGTTTCTGACTGCAGTGTGCACAATAAATGTGTGTGCAATACATTGCATCTGAAAATTGACAGTAATATTTTGGCTTCTGAATTCTCTTCTTGATGTTTTAAAGGTATTGCATATATCCATATATACTGATCCAGTCCGGTCTAAAACGCCTCATCAAAACATGCCCCACATGTCTATGTCATGATGTGGAAATATTTGCATAATGCATATTTATCTTTAGACATACAACATATACAGTAACATCATATAAACAGAAGAACATCAGAAACATTCAGTAACATCAGAAAAGCATTTTTTGCTACGCCAGTTTCTTTCAATTTCTTTACATCCCAATAGCAAACATTAGCTAAGTGGTCCAAATGCATTTATATCATCAATGGAAAGCGTAGGCCCATAAATAATTTCCCTCAATCCAATAGCTACAGTATGCAGTATCCTACCTGCCTGTTATTATATATATATATAGAGCTGGGCGGTATGACCAAAAATTTATATCACGGTATTTTTCAAAATTATACCGGTGTCACGGTATTTGACGG
>JAUCMS010000025.1:7226285-7246887 GCA_032357445.1 Enteromius radiatus
TTTGGTACCACCGCAAAACAATCCCCCTCTCAAACAATGACCCGCGGCGGGACGTTCCACCGCTCTGTGTTCCCGACACTTTGTACGCATACACTCACCGGTATTGCGGTATATGAAAAATGATTATCATTTAAAAAAAAAACACCGGTATTCGGTATGAAAAGGTACACCGCCCAGCCCTATATATATATATATATATATATATATATATAAATATGTATGTATTACTAGCCTCTCCGAAATCACCTACCCTACTTTTATTCATTTAATTATGTACAGTGGTTCCACACGATGGAAATGTTATATAGGCTAATAATGAAAAATGACCTAAACAAATAGTCTTAATGACAGCTGCAAATAACTCGCTTCAATCGCGTGGAACTCCTATCCACGATTGAGTCAGATTCTGCCAAGGAGGGTACCAAGCCTAATAACTGAATCGCTCATTAATAATCCAGTTTAAAAGTTTGGGATCAGTATAATTTCTTTAAAGAAAGATACACACATTAGAATGATTTCTGGAGTGTTGTAAAAATGAGGAGGGAAGTGTTTGGCTGATTGGGATGCATCATGCTTAGGACAGCCCCTTTGTGACATATGGCATTTTAAATGAGGGCTAGCAGTTGGGTAATCCTCCTGTCTGTTGGGCACTGGCTGTTAGCCAGTTTTTGGGTTAGTCCCTGGTTTAAAAAAGCCTTTTGTCTGTTAAACGCAGAAGCTAATTACCTTGTTAGCTTTCAGCCATGGGCATGCAAGTGGCTGTAATTCTGCATGGTGAGCTCTTTTTTGTTTTTGTTTAATGTCCAGCAGGACTGATCGCATGGCCAGGATTTGTTACAGTTTGTAACTCACCTTGGTCCATTTTGTTATTTTTGTATGTTGTATTTATGTCAGGATTGGGTTGTTCTGCATGTGAGTTAGCTGGGATGCTAAGTTTATGTAATCTGGTTATTTTGATTCCCTCATTTGTTCCAGTGGTAGGGCCTGTTTGTGTTTTGGTATTTGTGCAAACTGTCATTTGAATTGAATTTTCTAAGTGGGGTCTGTTGGCCATGGTACCCTGTATTGGTGTGTTCACATGATTAACATTTGGTCTTGTTTTCACAAGTGTTTGTGTGCCATGCATATGGAGTGTGGAGCAGACATTTGAGGGTCTCTGCTGGCCACCTCTTTACCTCTTGATTGCAACAATATTTTGATCAAATAAATGTAGCCTTATTTCTAAAACCCCAACTGATCCCAAACTTTTGAACAGAAGTGCATCTAATCTGAAAAAGGATCTGTTTCCTATAAACCGTCCGCTTTCTGTGTGCTTTCCAGGACATTGCATTTTGACTGGTGTACACTCTCTTAAACACCTCCAAATTGATGGATATCATGGACTTGTGAAGCTGAGGAGCTCAACGGTAATTATTTGCCAGTTTCCAGGCCAACACTGTTAGGCCACGTCTGTAACAAAGTGCACTGACAGACACCACATTTCAACAATGTCTTTCTGAATAAAAACAGCAATCCACAGCACTTTAGTCAGCCATTATTTTGGAAACATATAGCGTTATGACAGCACATTGTGAAACAGAAGGTATAAATAACATTCATTGCAAAAGATGTGTTAAGGTAAAGGGCTGGTCTCATTAAGCACGAACGTGCTGCTGTTCCTCCAGCATTCTGCAGGCCTAAATCTGCCAGCTATACTCATGATCAAAGGTGAGGCCAAGCAGAAGAGCCACATCCCAGGGAACCATTTAGTCAAACAAGACGTCCTGCAAAACTCAGGGCTCATTCCCAGACAATGGCATTTACTGCTGGTCATGTTACTGTCATCCAACATAACTGTTAGAGACATTCTTTCACAGAAAATAGAGTTCATAAAGTCATCATATATAGCATGAGCGTCAGTAATGCCTCACTTCGTTTTAAAACATCAGGCGCAGGAGGTTTAAAATCATCAACTGGGACACAACATGTCAGACAACAGGATGAGCATGTGATCTCTGCTGTACCGAACAATCACGGCTGAGGGCTTTATGGTTTCAGTGATCCGGCTGCACATATGGGGACGCCCTAGACATGAATTTACCACTAAATGGTGTCGAATGTAGTATGCGTTCGCTCCTGAAGGCCTTTCCGGATTATCCAGCTTAGTGACATATGCTATCGCTACACTGGCTGAACCTTGAAATAGAAACAGCCCACCAAGAATGACCCCTGGGAAAAATGTTTAGGTTAAGTCACAGCATGCCAGAATTAAAAAAAAAAACTAGGGCTGCAACAACTAATCGATAAAATAGTTTGTCAGCGAATGCCTTTATTGATTAGTTGGGCTGCTCACATTACTGAGGAGCGCGACCACAAGATGCACAAAATGCACCTAAAGTTGGTTTGCCAGCTGCCATTAAACAGTATTAGAAGAACAACAAGATGTACAAATACACCCAGCCGCTCGCGCAATGGAGGTTACAGAAGTGTCTGGCGGAAAAAGCGTGCGCCCCAAGTCCTCCAAGGTATGGGAGCAATTTACATTAAACGCCTCTAAGAAGACGGGACAGTCGCGCTAGATCTGTTCACTTGCTACTCACTAGCATCACATTGCTCAATCACCTCATGAGCAATAGTGATTAGTTAAATGGCGCTACTTTAGATCATCTTAAATTACACGGTGTGAATAACCATAGAATATTACATTTAGTGACTGTTGTGGTTTTCAGCGAATGCAAATAATAGTACATTTGTGACTATTAGCTTTTTGCATTTCTACAGTTTTTTTTTTTATAGTCCAAACAAAAAATATTATGATATGATTCGACAGGATCAATATACTTGAGTTGCTCAGATCTATTACTTTTCAAAAACAAGTACGCTATTCATAAACAGCCGAAATATTAATTTTGTCTCGAAATTTGAGCCCTGACTCTCTGACCTTCCCGATCCTGCCCCCATGTTTCTTCCAGTTAGCTTTCTGTCAACTAACTGTCCTATCAAAATAAAGTAAAAAAAAATTGCAAATCATAGTTACAATGGCGTAATTAAAGCTCTTATATGAGCATACGATTTCATCTCTGAATTATTAGAAAAAATAAATAATTTACAGAATATAAAATACAGAAACTTTCACCAACGTGTATGCCAAGTCATGCAGTGTGACAAAAAGTGGCCCAACGTGAAGTAAAAAAAAAAAAAAAAAACATAAAAGATTAAATTATATCATCAAGAGGACTCCTGCAGAACCTCATGACATCATCAGGTTCAATAATGTATTAAAATATCTCATAATTTGACCTAAAAGACAGGAATTGTAAAGTCATACGGTGTTACTCTAATATAACATAAAAAATGTTCTTCAGTGATCCTTCAGAAATCATTCTAATACGGTGCTGAAAAAATAATTACTATTATTATCAATAGTTCTGCTTAATATTAATAGATGCTTAATACTTTTGTGGAAGTCACAATCCTTTTTAATAATATTTTTGATGAATTTAGAGTTCTCTCATTAATAAAAGTTTAATGTCTAATAATTGATTTATGAATTAATAATTCATGACATTTTATAAAAAGTACTTTTTTACTTTTAAATCTATTTAAAAACCTTATCTATCTAAAAGAATTATTAATGTTTAAACATACATTTTTTCAATGTGTAAGGAAAATATTACTGTTAGTTGATGGTTACACCACATGACACTACAATGTAATGACATACACCAAATAAGTCATTATAACATTTAAATATTTCTTTAAAATAGTTTTTCAAAACTATAAAAATAAAACATTTTTAGGAACTTGGCACATGTGTTTTATACCAGATTTTCTGGAGGTATGCCATTGACCCAACACTGGATTATGAGTGGGTTGAACTGAGTGCAAATGGTAAATCTACTTCTTGAACCTACAGCAAACGCAGGTAAAAAATCATTGTTACAATGCAGATGCACAAATCTCATCAGCGATGAGGAGACAGATTCCAGTCACACTTTGTGCATGACAACCACTCTGCATGTTTTGGCGTGGGTGTACGGCAGTAATGATCAAGGGAAATTGATCTGTCAGTGCAACATCTGTCCTGTTAAATCCCATTTTCTTTAGGCCACAAATTCATCTCCTAGAATTCAGAAGCGAGGATGTGAGATCAGTCTGTCATGTTTCCGGATCAGTGGCAGCGCTGTGGGTTACATCATATTTATTGTTTTTCTCTTGCTCAGTCCAGGCTATCTCTAGCACAGCTAATTAAAAGCCCAATGAGAGCTTAACTGCATATCAGGAGATTACATCACAAAGATGACTCATATGCCCATAGCCTGGGGAAATGCATCATGTGACCACAAGGCTCCACCCATCTTATCTCTCAGATGACACTGATGAGGTCCCAGAGCATCTCTGGCAACACAGCCTTGTGTTTTCCTCTCATCATCAAAACAATGACATAAGAGTGGGGGATGCAGGCAAGCATCACTCTTCTTACTGCTCATTTTGCTTTATCAAATTTCAAAACTGAGAATTAAACTTCATATGTAAAGTTTATGCAAAGGAATGATCCCCCCCCCCCCCCCCCCAAAAAAGAAAAAAAAATTAAAGACTTGAGGAGGAACCTATAGGGAGTAAAAAATCACTGAGCCTCGGGGGTGGGCTTTTGTTTTGGCTTAAACTACTGAACAGCAACATAGCAACCATCCAGAATACCTTAGGAACTACAAAGCAAGCCCTGGCAACCTCCCACATCACCCTGGCACTGTGGTAGTGAGTTTCGAAAGTGGCAATTCTGGGAAATTAAAGTCTAGTTCTTAATTGTTTAGCGTAAATAAAAATGATACAGGTTATCAATCTCTTTAAAGACCCAAAATGAAAACAGCATTGTCACTTGCTCACCCTAATGTTATTCCAAACCTATGAGACGTTTGTTCATCTTCTTATTCTTTTATCTTCTTTGTTTATCTGCCAAAATCCACACAACCAGAATATGTATGCCTTTAAAAGTAAAGATCTACATCATCCACCCAATCCATTAGTGATCGGACTGATGACTCAATTGAAAAGCCTTCATGTACACACCTGAATCAATCTGACAGAGTTTGATCTGAATGAAATTTAGATCAGACAGAAAGAGCTGATGTTACGATGGCCGAGAGGTTCAATTCTGAAAACAAAATAACAAATTACAAACACAAATCTAAATAAAAACAACTGAAACACAGCAGCGGCCAGTAAGTTACACATTTGTACTTACACATACCATTCTGAGGGTTGTTGCATGTGTGTAATTACAAACCTATTACAGCTGTACATCCTCTACTGTGGTTACATACTACTGTATGTACAGTATACACCTAGTTAATATGTAAGTACACAGTTATTAGGGCCACGTAATATAAAGTGGGACCAAAGTTGCTACTATGGCTATAGGGATGAGTTTACACGATTGACAAATCAGAGATTAGTTTTATCTTTGTAGAAACACAACACAGTTGCTTCCAAATGCATGTGGGAGAACTAAAACATTATTTATGTGGTAGAACACAATAAGGACGCCTCTTTAAGTAATGTTAACCACTGATATCATTTCATTTGTAAATTCAAAACACTAAAAGCCCACAGGAATTCCATAGGGAATCCATAGAAAATTAGGGTCTGTCCCAAAACCCACACTTGACCACTTATGAGTACATGTGCCACAGGAAGTAAACGAGTAGGACTGTCACAGCTCTGATTACAAAAAAAAGTATCTCTAATACAGCCAAAGCTGTGCATATCCCATCATAGTATTAATAATCTAAATGATTATGTGTAAATAAAGCTCTGTAAAAACTCTAGTGCACTTGTTAGAAGGTTAAGTGCAAACATTTATAAACACAATAAATGTATTACCTTACATACAAAAGCAATGTAAATCATCCAGACGTTTATATAAAACTGCTTCATAACTGCAATATAGTTGGGATTCCGCGTTGTCTATGAGGTAATACACAAAACAGGTTAATTACATCATAGACAGTTCCCGCCCAAACTCGCTGATTGGATCTTTCTTGACTCGTGCAGCAGGTGGATTGCCAAGAAATTCATCCCACCACTGTCCCATAAGGATTTACTGAGGATCAATGGAAATCAATGCGCTTCTTTCGAATCCTTCTGCTATCTTACAGAGGCTTTAACTCAGTGCACAAGTGCAGGGCTGCTTATAATATTAGTACAGATAATCCTGTCTAGTTAAAGGACAGGTTCCATTGTCAAAGCCCACTGGATCTAGCCTAGCAAATTAGCTCACAACAGTCCCTATAAGCTGTACTAGAAGGATACTTACGTTATTTGGCATGCGGTATAGTAAACAACACATTGCCTCTCACAAACTGTATGCAACAGTGTTGATCAATGAACACAGCAGAATTCAAACAGGTCCACAGATGCACCTGCCACCGACACTACATCACTGACCATAAAAGTAAGATGCAAATCAGAAAAATGCACAAAACCCTAGCTCTCAATTATAGAACTGTTTATAATTCATGTACGATTATTGCATAACACTTGCACGCGATCTTACCTGCGCAGCCAAAGAAAAGAAGCACCAAGATAATCGCCTTGGTCGGAAACATTGCAATCCCTTTATGAAACACAGTGTGTTTATTGTTTATTATTGTCTTCCGTGCTTGAAATGAAGAATTCGTAATCCGTAAAATTATGCCTGCGAAGTTCCCACGAAGTTTTCTGGACGGGATGCGAATATGGACGAGGATCCTGATCGTTGGACTGTATTGATATTGTTGCGGTTTAAATTCGCGTGCCCATATGTCGCGCGCTGAGACAGTGAGAGGCAAGAGCGCGTGCACACGCCGCTTCAAGACGCACGCGAATTAATCCGCCCAATCAGCGGAGCCTCTGAGGAAAGACAACGATATGATCAAATAATGCACTGAACCCAACCTGGAAACTAAATACGACCACCACGTACACCTGGACTGCTCAGAGTAAAGAATGGGAGACAAGAAATGGGAATCAAGACATATATGAGCAAATCTTTTTCATATACTGGAAGGTTTAATTAGACGTGGTTATTTAAAGGGATAGTCCACGCTAGGGTGAACATTGTGTCACTATTTTCCCACTCTCATGTTGTTCCAAGTCTGTAAAATGTTAATGCTTTTGCGTGACGAAAATGTAGATATAACGCAGAATGTCACATTCGGTCACCATTCACTTGTTTTTGTGTGGAGAAGAATACAATTCAAGTGAATGGTGAATCACTAATGTTGGGTGTTTTTTATAACAACATGAAGCGGAGAAAATTACAACGTTATTGTATTATTATTATTATTTATTTTATTTTATTTTTTCCAGGTTTAACGGGCCTTTTAAGACATATATTAAATATTTTTCCAGTCATCTTCCCTTAATAGCGAGGTAGATCTAAAGGCGGTGCCCCATTTTGTCATTCTGAAAATAATGATCTCCATCACGGATCAGTTCACTGATGTTTCCTTTATCTAGCTCTCTATATCCCATGCAGGGATAAAGAGGAACTGCTTTTCACTGTGGCTTTAGAAAAGAATCCATAGTGAACTTTTAGAGAACAATAATCATCCAAAAGTATCCAGTTTAGTTTGAGTGAGAATTGGCTTTATTGTTAATGTCCTCATGCATTACACATTGAGGTTTATTTGCACAAATGAGCCTTTTCACATTTAGATTATACATTACACGATAAATCTCATACTTTTTAATATACAATAGCCTATTTATTATTCATATTTATATATTCATAGTATCATTTTAAGAATTTTGCATTGACTATGTAAACAATTAGTCTTTTTGTGTTTTAGATGCCAAAACGTATTTTGCAAATGTATGGGAAACAACCAGAATTCGAAATGAAACAAAATAGTTCATCATCATTATCTGCATCTTCTTCATTTTGGCTATCATCGCTGTAGGATCATTTGAGTACAATTCCTGGACAATGTTACTTTGTTAGTAAAGATCTCAAAGGCTATCAGATTACCACCACGAGCAATCATGTCATTAAAAGCGGGTGTCATTGTCATTCGAGACATCTTGCATGGTATAGTAACCTCCTTTGTGTGCTTTCAGTGCCATTGTGATTGTTTCTTTGTACACCGTAGAATTCAATAGGTGTGTCTGAATTTTCGTCTGCCTGAAAATAAGCTGATATATTCCTTCTGTCATCCGGATCTGTGGTAATAACCGTCAAAACTCTCCAAAACATTGACAGTTCACATGCACAGCAGTTTCTTTCATTTTTTGGCGTATTAATATGTGGTTGTTCGATTTTTGCGGTTTAAGCCAAATAAAGTACTTTGATGCCTACTGTTAAAAACGTTTAGTTACTCTTCATGGAAAGTAATGCATATATTGTTTGCATTACTTTTAGTCACCTGGACTGGCCTTGCTTATTTATTTTTTAATAATAAATAAATAAAATAATAATAATAATAACAAAGTGTTTTTTTTTTTTTTATGTTGTTGGCAACTGTAAAGGCTCTTTCACAGTGAAAGTGAAATAAAGCCTCAGGCTGAATAAAGTCCCTCCAATTTCTCTCAACAAGGGACTAGAGAAGTGTCAGTGAATGAATGGGAAAACAAATTAACCTGCATTACTCATTTGAAAAAAGTAACTCAATATTGCATTGTTAATTTAAAAGTAATAGTTACTAGAGAAAGTAGTGTGATTGTAGTCTTTTTGGTAGTCTTTTTGGAACTTTGGAAACTCTTCTATTTGTGTTTTCACAGAGGAGCTGGCAAAAGCTGTACAGATGGCACTCACAGCTAAGGGAAATGCATTGCTGCCAAAGTTTTGTTTGATGAGTCCTCAAGTAAGAGAATAGGAGCTCACATTTCATGTCTGGGCAAGAAAATTAGTGTTGACAATAGCATTCATCACTGTCACGCTTAATATGCCCGTTCTTACACTGATCATTTACTTTTTGCGTCTGACAGTTATTCTAACACAAATACCCTAATTTCCTTCTCTTGTGATGTGTTTTATAAAATGATTAATCATACGATTGGAATGGAGAAAAAAGGTGATAGCGTCGAGTGATTAATTGATGGTATCTGCTGACATCTGCTGGTCAGATAATGTATTTGCAAGCACGAGCCTGCAGTGTGGTATTTTTTCCTGTAGAGGGCAGACTTGCAACGTATTCAAGGAGCAGAGAGAGGGCTTAATGCTGTTTATATAGACTATAGAGCATGTAAACTTTAATTGGTTTCTTTAAGAACTGAAAGATGTTCTTGAAAATGGACAACGATATTGATTGCAAACCTCAACAGATTCCCACGTCCCAGGTAAACAATCTTATCAGTATTAGAGCCTACTGAACTGTAAAAGAACAGTAACATAACGTACGTTACTTCCCCCTGGGTTGTGCTTGGCAGCACGTAATGATTATTTTACGCGCTAATTAACATTTCATAATAATTTATATTTTAACAGCATTCTTTTAAATAATTCTTAAAACTAGCTAGCTTGTGTGTAATATTTGGTCCTTAGGCTGTCAAAAATTTGTATGTGCCACTTGATATGATATATTTGATCATAATCATGAATATTGGTTGCTGCACTTCATCAATCTTCAAGTTATTTACAACAGCAGCTAAACAGAAGTCTCACACGTGGATAGGAAATAGTCTACTTTTTTTTTTTCACTTAGATTTATTTAATCTTAATTTAACATGTACATACATTGGTCTGCTGACTACTTTTAGAAGGTTTTAGTACCATAGGCTAAGATGGCCCTGCTGAAAAACAGCTAGTTTGTTGGTGTTAGTCAGTTTAAGCTGGTCTTCTAGCTCAGCCAAGATGGTTATAGTTGAGTGGTACTGGTAGTTAGTTAGCTAGTCTTCCTGCTAAAGCTAAAGCTAAAGAAGTGGTTTAAACCAGCTACAGTATGACCAGGCTGGAAGACCAGCTAAAACCATCCAACCAGTTGAAACTAGTTTAGATGTTTTTTGTTTGTTTGTTTTTCCAGCAGGAGGGAGCAGCTTAAACCATCTTAGGCTGGTTTAAATCATTTTAACAGGCAATTATTAAAGCTTTGCTGTTGTTGTTTTATTTCAGCGCTCTCTGAACTTTGCCATAAATAGGCCTATAGGCTATTTGCATTTTGTTTCTTTGCCATTTGTGTAGCACTCATTGACTTCTTCCTATAGTATCAAGAACTGAGGTGACAGAGTATAATTCAATGCAGCTGGTGCGTAACCCCCTTTACACCCCAGCACACATCACACATCCATTAGCATTTCAATCACGTACACAATTTATGATAATCATAATTGGAGCTGCTTTTAATTGTAAACAGTTTTTTTTCAGATTCTTTGGATTTCCTGTATGTTCTGAGCACAAATATCTTGCAGTCATTTTCAAGCTAATAAATTCCCCTGTTTGTAGAGATAAACGCCTAATGTAATGATGTTTTCCAGAGAAGAATCGCCCCACTGTGACAAATGAGAGAGAGTTGAATTACTGCCATTGGATGTAGAGGCAAGATGACTGTCTAATAAAAAATGAACCAAAACAACAGAATCCATTACATGCCTCTAAATGCCTTGATTCAAAATAGCAAATTGGAATAAACAATTTTAGTTTGATTATGGTTACTTCATTTTTCCCCATAATGCAAATTAAAGTCTGAAGTGTGGTTTGCTCAACAAAAGATTGCACATAAAAGGCTTGCGAGACGTCGTTTGCATTTATAAAGCCTCGATTTTCCATGACAAAAGATTTAACGCGCACAAAAACGTAAACATGTTAACAATAAATCGATCTACTTTTTTGTTTGCATTTTGTTCTTTTATTTAAAGTCACACACTCCTACTGGTGTAACTGTTTATTGTTGATAGGCTAATAAGTTGATAAGTTTCAATCTTGACCAGGAAGCACTGCGTTTGCCTTTTAAAAGATGAGATAATATCACATTACATCTGCTACTATGGTCAAATCGAAGCGTGTGATGATTCATTCATGAGCTCTCATCAAACTTCTTCCGAGCCCAATATCGTCAATGTTCAAAGAGAATGAGCCATACTTTGAAGAATGATGTTTTTTGTTTTGTTTTTTTCTCTGCTCTTTGTTATTGATTGTGTGGTACTCTATATGAAAGCAGCAGAGAGGTAGATGGAACATTCACCTTTCATTTCCGGCACCTTAGTCTCCATTCTCATTCCCACACAGAAGACCAATTCCCCATTTTTGCCCGATAGATGTTGCTTTGAGCAAAATCAAAATAACAAAGCCAAAAATGAAAAGAAAAGGAAAAAGTATAATAGAAAGCATGCCGTTCTCACATTTGGACACAAAGCTGAAATAGACCTTTTGCTTGAACCTGATAGTGTTCAATTTCAGACACAGTAAACAATAAGGCTGTAGGTTTCTGGCATACTGTACGTTCATTTCCCTCGCTCGCAGCGCTTTGTGCCATACTGTGTGGAGCGCTCCACCATATTATTATTATTGTATTTCAAATTATCCCTGAATATGAATCTTTTGTTTGCCGTGTCCTTCTGTTTGTATCCTGCATAACACCAAGCTATTTGACTCATTTCTTCCAGAACAGTGCTGAGAGGAGTACTCACACACACACACACACACACGCACAAGCATATTTTTCACGACCTGGCAGGAACATGGTATTGTGCTGGACCAACCTGAATTTCTCTTTTTCTTTCTCTCACCATGTTTCGCTCATTTTGATATCAGCACAACCTATTAAGTGCTACCTTTTCTATTTAAGAAATATTTAAAATAATAAACATGATGCCGAACCTGTAAAAAGCCACTTTTAAAAAGACGTTTCAGGCTTTTACATCATTTCAGGACTGTAATACAACCTTGACATTTTGACTGCCTGAAAAGAGCATAAAAATGTATTCATGTTTCAATTCTGTACTTCCTTTGTGTGTGTGTGTGTGTGTGTGTGTGTGTGTGTGTGTGCGTGTGTTCTTCTTTTTAGTATGCACTTATTCAGAGTTGTTTTCTTAGTTTGCTTAGTACTTGAAATGTGTATTATATTATATTATATTATGACATTGTATATTATCATATAGTTAATATTACCTTGAGTTATATATATATATATATATATATATATATATAAATATACATAATTATACTATTTATATAGTATAGTTTATATTATATAATTTATATATGAGTCAGCCTTTGACTTTTAAGATGTTTATACACTTTGTGGTAAGTGACCTTTAGTTCTGAAAAGCTAATATTACGTGTATATATATATATATATATATATAATATTTTACTATGTTTTATTATTCTATTATATTTTAATATAAATGTGTTATATTATGACATGCAATTAATTAATATAGATATTTATTTATTTATTTAATTGATATATTAAATAAATAAATCTTGTATAATCTATAATTTTATACCATATTATTATATTTTATTTTTAAATAAATGTGTTATATTATGACATGTATTTAATTAATTTATACATTTAATTGTTCAATTAATTTATATATAAGTCATCCTTTGACTTTCGGGATGTTTGTACATTTTGTGGTTCTGAAAGGTTTATATTATGTTATATTAATATAAAATTAATGTCCTAATATAACAATATAATGATTATATTGATGACATGTAATGAATGTCTTATTTATTTAATTTGTCAAACGTTGACTTTTATTATTATTTGTATGTTTTCTAGTAATTGACCTTGAGTCTTTGACTTTCAGTGTCTTTGAGAGACCAAAAAAATATACATAAAAATACAGTTGGCCATGACATTTCATAATGGCCAACCCATTAATAACAAGAAATCGAATTTAGCAGCTTGTCCTTGAGAGATTTTCTGTTGACTGAAGTAAAAAAAAATGTACAAAGGGCCCTTTATTGAAGTTGTCCACCATGTTGTAATTCCAGGCTTGTCAGTGAAGGAATACTGTATTTGATTCAGCTCTAGTCAGCTGGAGCTGTCTGCCAGGAATTCATTTGTATTCACAAGCCTTTTACTATGCACGTCTCTTTTTGTCATGAGCTTCTTATCAATTTTCAATTCTCTGCTTGACTTCTTTGCACACACAAACATTTCATTACTGTGATAGCTCACTCCGGGATCAATCTGGCAATTCGAGTGACCCCGGTATACCAAACGCCTCATGTAACCCTTTTAAGTGTCTTCCGTCAAAAAAGCGACAAACGCTTGTTTGAGTCGTCCTACCTGTTGAATACAAAGAGCAATCAAAGATGGGGGCATAGGGACAATGCACATAATTGGAGGGTATCAGATTCAATTTGCTGCAGATCATTTAAATGGCAATTAGGTGATTTTTCAGCGAGAGGAGTGCGCTTGCTAAGAGCAAGGGAGAAGTGCTGGAGCAATCACACCGAGGGCTCAAACAGAGTCCTTTAGTTTTGTGTCACTGAAGTTGGATCATTTGCATGTCAATGTGAAACGATGAAAATGTGGAGAATTAAGCCAATCACAAAGCAGCTTGTTAAGACAGAGTGATTGCACAGGCAGAAGGGCGATAGCATCAAAGCAGCATCCTCTGCTAGAGAGACGCAGAATTCAGTCACTTTGTAATAAAAATAATAATACGTGCACGTTAAGGCCACAGACACGCATGACCTTTACGCTTCCATGTTCCTTGAGAATCTAAGCGCTGCAAGATTTGTGCTCAGTGATACAAGGACAAACGGAAAAATATGCATGACTTGCACCTCCCTGGCGTACCACTTCAATAACACTGAATATTGATGTGATTGTTGATTTGTTCTGTGGGCACTGAAAATGCCCTCTCTGATGGTTTTCAGAACAAGAGCACAGAGCACAGCCTGAGGAACATGACAAAAAAAAGGTGCATGTGATGGTAGACTTCTGCCATAAAGGATATTTTATTCAAAAAGCCCTGTGCATGCTGAATTAGACCTCTTAGAGCTGTTATTTTATGTAAATATTCTGTCTGTGCATTGTGGCACAATGCATTTCTTGTTTCACTTTTATCACTCTGTCTGAGAGGGAAAGGTATATCAGATTTACTCAAAATCAAGATGAGTTTGTGTCTTCTTTGGAATGGATTTGGAGAAATTTAGCATTGCATCTCTTGCTCACCATTGGATCTTCTGCAGTGAATGGGTGCCGTCAGAATGAGATTCCACACAGCTGATAAATAATATATATATATATATATATTATAATATTTATTTTTCTTTCTTTTTTTTTCTTTAAATCAGCAGAACTTGTAGGGTTCTTTAAAAGAGAGAGAGAAATCTGTGTGAGACTCATAACAAGAAAAAATAATATTTAATGTTTAATTGTATTAGAATAGAATTCTAATTGAATTGAATAGATACGTTATCACTCTATGAAACAACTATAACCACAACATTTAAAATGTTAATGAAGTACACGTTTTATAATATTATTTAATGTTTTTATTAAATATTGTTTAGTCTATTCTGTGCATCTTGTGTAAACTTTTTTTTATTTTAATATAAATATATTTTAATGTTTTATATTAAATAACAACTGCATGACAAAGTATATATATATCTTTATATCTATCCGAAAATTAACTAATCTTAACAGCTAAATAACTTTGTATTCTACAGTATACTGCAAAACCATCTGGCCATAAATATAATATGAATTAGCACTGTACAGTTCATTGTGATGTCACCAGTGAGGAGACAAATACTAATGAGAATCAGTAGGAAGTTATTTTATAGGGATAATGCACGTGTGCCAACTGGGACAGCTCATCAAACAATACAGCTATTAAAACTGAGACATATGAAACCACAATCAAGAAAAATGCATGACAGACAGAGATGGTGATAATATCAAAGGGAATTATTTATATCCGTCCCAGCTTTTATCTGCTGGAAAAGGTGGTCATCTGCTGAATACTCGATCAACAATAAGAACTTTTGCACTTGTCATAATCTATCATAATTGGTTTGGATATGTTGTTCTGTGCACTCTTTATCGAGCATAAAGAGTGCACAGTGCCTGTACAGTATAACTCCTGTTCATGGCATCCACCACACAGCCCCCCTGTCAGAACATGTACACTTCTCTACTTGCAAAAAGCAGTAGGTGAACATTACCTGGGTGACGTACTGCATCCAAAGAGATTTTGAAATGCGCAACCACAGGAGGACACATTACTATCCCATGAGGCCTTGGAAGCTGAGAAGCTGTCGGATTCAAAAAGTGAAAAAGAAGAGAACAGAGAACTGTGAGATGAATCACGTGGTTCCTTTCCAGTGCTATTACTGCAATATTACTTTTGTGGTTGTTAGCAGTGATGAATGAAACGTAATATATGTTTCATAAAACATTTGTAAAAATCTTGTTGTGTTGACAAAACAATGACAAAAACAATATGCAGTGAATCGTCGGTTCATTTGATTCAATGATTCACTTATTCTCTGTCCCTAAAGAATCCACTTCGTCAGCTATCAAGAAGAAAGTCATTCACTGAATTTTACATATGTTTTGAAAGTAAAAAAAGTACAGATTAACCTCCAATCACTCTGAGCCTTTGTTTTATTGAAACTGCTTTCTTCAGTGGAGTTTGAGTGGAGTGAGTACAGAACGCTTTGGCGAGAGATT
This sequence comes from Enteromius radiatus, assembly GCA_032357445.1. NCBI lineage: Eukaryota > Metazoa > Chordata > Actinopteri > Cypriniformes > Cyprinidae > Enteromius > Enteromius radiatus. The sequence goes on from JAUCMS010000025.1 coordinate 7,241,885, forward strand.
CGAATCTGTGGTGGTGAATCAGTCCGGTTGTCGGTCTCTGCTTTGTTTTTTGACAAATGTGTTTTTTTTGCTGTTAAGATATCATGTATAATAGCCTATTCTCATTCTAAACAAGCAGTCAGTACAGTGGAAGTTTTTCTCTTTCATTTTTTTTCTCTCTCTTTTTTTTGCAGGTTACATGGGCCAATAGGTAGAGACAATCCTCTTTTGTGTATCACAAGTGAGTCATTGAATCATGTGTTCAGACGTATTTTATATATATATATATATATATATATATATATATATATATTGGTTACTTATAGCTAAAGTAGCATGTCATAAAACTCCAGCTCTGCAAACATCTGAGTGCAAAGCTTATGAAGAAATGACAGAAGCCAGCTGTATAACTGCATAATTAAATTCCACCTGAATTGAAATTCACTTCTGAACACAGTGCGCCCACCCATCCAAATATCAAAACCATTCAAACGCCTTAGAAACCTGTTTGCTCAGAGCAAGCCTTGTACATTGCGGTCTAATTATGCAATTTCTCACAAAATGTCATGGTTGCTCATTTCATAAAGTTTGACAGCTCTCAGATAATTACATAATGTGACAAATTTGATCATTACCAAGAGAAAATTAAATTCTGTGCTTGGGCGCATTAAGTATGGCAGCCTCACACGGCCTATTCGAACATTTGCTGATCTGTCATGCAGTCCCCTAATGCTCAACACTGTGCCAAATTGAAAATGACAGCGGGGTTGAGATTCCCCTAGTGAATTTTAAAACCACAAGTATCCTGGTGGAGACGAAAGGAAAACTCTTTCTGTCTACCTGTCTTCGCTTGTTTCTGTTAAAATAACCCAGAGCATTTGACTTGCAGAGCGATGCAGAAGCGTGATAAAGCCCACTGTGCGCACTTAGCTTTTGTCCGATGTGTTATGATTGCCTTGAGCACTGAATAAAAACCATTTTAAACATTTCTTTCAACATTTGTAGGCATGTTTTCTTTCTTTTAGAGTAAACGACCTTCAGAAAAACTCCACAGTAGTTTCTGTGGGATTCTGAGCTGTTATAAGGATCGCTACAATTGATTTACTTGATCTTTGCCAGCTTGCTTCAGTGCAAAAAAATATAACATAATAAGCTGAGGACAATATTTGTGAAGCTTTAACACTCTACCTCCTGATCCAAATTAGGGAAATGCACAAATTGTTATTAGAGGATTAGAATAATTAAGGTCACTTTGTTATTAAAGCCCTCAGGTTCAATACTGCATTATGAATAATCCACAGGGAAGACTCTTTGTTAAATTAAGCACACTGTGCTCCAACAGTGATTTAATATTTTCTTATGACTTAATATTTTGTAGTACTTGTGCATTCATCTTCCCTAGTAACACCCTGGCCTTTTTTAGTCGATGGCATTTTAAGGTAATGATGGCATTTCAATTACTAATTCGTTGCTCTTTTATGTCAGACGTTTTGTTAAACTTAATTTTAGAGACAGAAGAACCTGGGTCAAGACATGATATTCATTATTAGTGTCTCTTCTATAATGCTGTTAAAGGATAGTTCCCTAAAAATGAAAGTTTGCTGAAAATGCACTCACTTTCATGTCATCTAAGAGGTTTAAGAGTTTGTATGTTCATCAGTGCACATATGCTTATCAGTGGATCCACTGAAGTGAATGGGTGCCGTGAGAATGAGAGTCCAAACATCTGATAAAACATCACATCTGCAAGTCCACAAGTAATCCAGTCTATCAATGAATTAAACTGGATTTTGCACTCACGTTGTGACGACACTCCTTCACTGCAGAGGATCCATTGGTGAGCAAGTGATTAAATGCTAAATTGCTCTAAATGTGTTCTGATTAACAAATAAACTCATCTCTTGGATGGCCTGAGGGTGAGTAAATGTTCAGCCAATTTTCATTTTTGGTTAACTGTTCCTTTAAGTTCATCTACATCTTGGATAGCCTAAGGATAAGTACACTTTTAATGACGTGAAAAAATGTTATGATATAATAGAATTTCAATTATAAAGAATGTAATTATTTAACAGAAAACATAAAGTAGTTTGCACAATGCTTTAATATTATTTCTTAGGGTGAAAATATTTTTTTATGACAAAACAAGGTTATTTCAGATTAGTTTAGTAAAATGTAATGCGGTGCAACTTCGTAATGATATTTATAAAGTAGTAATTTATAATTTTTGTAAAAATTACTTTTTTAACCTTGCACTGCTTTGGATTATTGATTAAGAGGGATGCACTTATGTGTGGTCAGGGTGTAGGAAAAATGTTTAACACACACACTCTCACACATACACAATAAATCTGACATGGCTACATTTGCAATTGAACTGGAAATCAAGTGCCAGTTTCGTGTCTGGCCAGAGGAGAACTGACCCTAACTGAGCTTGGTTTCTCCCAGTGTTTTTTTTTTTTTCTCCATTCTGTCACAGATGGAGTTTGGGTTCCTTGTCGCTGTCATCTCTGGCTTGATTAGTCAGGGACACCGAAATGGTTAGTTCCCCCAAAAATGAATTTTTTGACATTAATTACTCACCCTCATGTTGTTCCAAACACATAAGACCTTCGTTCATCTTCAGAACACAAATTAAGATATTTTTGAAGACATCAGAGAGCCATCCGACTCTCCATAGACAGCAATGCATCTGAAGTGATCCGGATCCAGAAATGTACTAAAATCACTGGTAAAACAGTCCATGTGACATCAGTGGATCAACTTCAGGTTTGCTGTGCTACGAGAATACTTGTTTTACACAAAGAAAAATAACATAATCTAACTCTAGCGTTCTTCTCCCCTGACTTACGTCTTCCGCCATTTTAGGGCGTATTACAACGCAGCACATACGTAAGCTTTATCGTAGTTGAAGTAATCAGTCTTGTTTACATCCGGGTGAAAGCATGCGCATGTGCGTAATTTGTGTCTGTTTTCGTCTAGAGGAAGGTACGCTTATGTTGTGATACGTCTTCCAACATTTTAGAGAAGAATGGTAAAGTTAAATGATGTTATTTAGTTTTTATTGCGCAAATGAAGTTTGCAACGAAGTGGCTGACTAATTTCGGGAGGAGCATGCACGAGTAACAGGCACAGCCGGCTCCTCTCTTCCTAATCAAGTATCATCCTATCAGAGCAAGAGAACCCTCTATAAATAGTTCAAGCCCGGTCTTCTCAGTATCTCGTTCATAGCATACTCGCCAACAAAAATCAAACTATGTCTGAATCAGATTACTCCGTGGAGGACTTCGAGCCAGTGAACACCCTGCAGCTCCAGCCCCTACCCAAGCAAGTATCGCCGCGGGAAATCTACCCAAGCCGCTGGATACTTCGAGAGGCCACAAACCGGCCTGGTCTTCCGCGACTCGCTCGCCAAGGCATTTGCGATCCCGTTCGCCTCCTCCCTCAAGACACCCGCAAACATCACCAGCCTCATGCTACACATCAGTGCTATCATCCATTCCAGTCTCCAGAAAATGCACTATCCCAGCACTTCGTCAGGCTCTTGCCAAAGCTAGCCTCCCGTTTTCATGCTGCTCAAACAAGGCAGAACTCCTTTCACTATTCACAGCATAGCAATCAGAAACAGCTCCACCATCCACCCCTCTCCCGGAAAAAAGGAAAACAACACACAAGAAAAGCAGCAAGACTCACCGCGCCACCAACTCTGGACCAAGATCTCCTCTCCGGCAATCCAGCCTTAACAGAAGACCTTCAGCCAACGTTGGGAAAGCCTCTGACCAAACTACTAGCGCCTCCGAAATGCCAGGTCCCGTGAATCTCCAACTAAGCCAGGCCACTGCCCACCTACCCAACTAACCTTCCACCTCATTCACCTGTCCACCAGCTCCATCAATCTTTCAGCCAGGAGCAGGCCAGCCCCGGCCCAGCTCACGGATCCTGAACTTAGCCATGGATCCCTCAGACCTCCCCCTTCAACATCTGCGGCTCCCCCTAATCCCTCCTTTCACTTTCTTTCTGCCTATAATCCTGGCCAGTACCCTGGTCCGGGTCCCCTACCTCAACTGCCCCACTCTTTCTCCTCTTTTCCCCCATATTCCGTTCCCTCCTCCCCTACAGTCTCTGGAGCCGCGGGAGCAATCCAGCCTCCAGCTCCGGCTCTGTCAAACCTTCTCGCTAACACTCTTTGTCCCCGCCCCCTTTCACTCTCTCCTCTGCTAATTCTCTCCCTATGCCGCCGAACGCCCTCGTGTTGGATCCAACCGCAGTCTCGAACACCATCAGAGCCCAGAACCTCGCAGAAATTCAGGATGCTGGCTCCAAAACAGACCCAAGTTCCTCCCTATTTGCAGTTAATATTCCCTTGAGCCACCCATTGAGATCACTCCTAGAAGCATCACTTATGTCAATGCTCCAAGCAGTTTCTCCAAGCACTCAGCAATCTTACCTGGCAGCATGGCTATGTTTCAAATCATTCCATCACAGTCATAACCTCTCTTTTCCTGATTTTTCCTCATTTAACTCATTCCTTCGTTCAGTAAAGCATTTGCAAATTAGCTCTATCAAAGGCTACCTCAGCGGCATCCAATTTTTTCATAAGGTAATATTCGGATCCACTTCACCCAACATCTCCAACGCCTAAGCTTCACTCTTACTAAAAGGCTTACAAAGATCGCAACCCACTCATCCCAATAAAAGACAGCCTATAACCCTGGATATTTTAAATAAATGTATTAATACCCTACATTAAGGTTATCTCTCCCTACACATCGCATACACCCTTGATGCTATGTTTATTCTAGCTTTTCTCGGTTTTCTTAGATGTTCAGAATTTAGAGTTAACGCTATTTTTGACCCTCGCATGTCCCTACCATTTCAGACCTGTCAATCCTAGACAATGATACCATTTAATTTTTTTATAAATCAAAGCAAAATTGAACAATTCCAAAAGGCAGGGGCGGATTGGCCATCTGGCAATTCTGGCAAATGCCAGAAGGGCCGGACCATTTTTTAAATGTGGGCCGGTC
>JAUCMS010000025.1:7261073-7272611 GCA_032357445.1 Enteromius radiatus
AGATTCGAACACGATTGGTCTCTCAAGCGAGATCCCATATGTAACGTCTCCGTTCCCTCCTTCAGGGAACGTGGGTTCCATACGCAACCAAGACGTTTTTTACAGTGAAAATTACACTTAACATTTTCCAACATCTAAAGCTCACATTAAGATAACCTTAAAAACTGAATTATAAAATATAATGATTATCTTTAGCAAATAATTATTTATTATAATAACAATTATCCTTATCAAATATTTGTTTATACTGTGCATTACAATGTTGTGACACCCAAATTCAAATCCAATCCGAACACTGAAATTATTAATTGTATTTTAAAATGTATTTATTTATAACAAAATTTAAATGTTATATATGTAGTACACATTTAATGTTATCAGAGGTTATCATAAGAGTAATTATTTGGCAGAAATGCTAAGTATGTGACGCCAACATCCAATAAACCATAAGGCTAAATGTATGAATTAGTTATTGGGGAAAAAAAATAAATAAATATCCTGATTCAAATGGATCATTAGTATTACTGTATGCTGTTTACAGTTGCCAAACCACGTTTCAGCTCTGTTCATTAATAAAGACTGAGAATCAGAATTCAGAGTCTGAACTATCTGCTTTATAAACTAGACAGCAAGCCTTTTACTGAGGCTGGAAACTGAATTGTATTGATTAAAAATGAAGCACAGGATGCAAAAAACAGTCCTACTACCGTGTCACATACAACAGCCCAGACAGGTATTACCCAAAGCTTGTTATCGTGCTGTTATACAATATCTCGCTGTAGCATTTGCTACCTTTAAGAACGTTAGAGTTGGCAGCCTGCCACGGATAATGATATCAAAAGTGAATTTGATGCGTGGAATTCAATCGTTGCAAAGAAAACTGTCTGGGAGATTAAAATTTGGTTCTAAATGCTATCTGTGGCTGCCGTAGAATGAGGATTGACATGAAACACTTGGAAAAAAGATGCAAATAGATTGAGCAATTAGATGGCATTCTGTCTGCTCGGTTACTGGTACTGCCATGGCAATACAGACAGGGCAGATAATACACTACACTGCTCCAGTCCCTGCACTTTTCTGCTGTAATTTTCGGTTTATTTTTCCCTAGTTTCCTGTTTTCATACCGCTGCTAGCACACAGCTATACAGTATGCTGCAATTCTTTAGTTAAGAATTTGATTACACTCCAGACTTAAACAGTGAAGTATAGGCTTTGGTCTCTCAGGTACACTGTGAATAAGGCTATTTATATGGATAGGTTTGCCTCACTTTTGTGTTCCAGAGAAGTATTGTTGAGTGAGTATTTGCAGTGCAATTAATGACTCAGCTTATTCATAATTCTTAAACCCTGAAAGAAGAAAACCCTAAACAAAATAAATAAATAAATAAATTTAAATAAAATAGAGAATGTTTTGGCTTCAACCTTGGGATATACTTCATTAAATTAGTGCTTATTTAAAAATATTTTAACATCTTCTGCGAATAGAGCTACAAATCATTTAACTTTAGTTTAACTAGATACCAAATATTATTCCGAATGATTATAATTATTATAAAAGTACTATTTACATATTGCTCCGAAGTTAATTATACCCTGGTATCCACCATGTGCAGAAAACAAATTAGTGGTCAAAGAAAGTTGGTTTAGTTTTAAGTAAGATTAGCTTAATTTTAATTATAAATACTGAAAACCTGAACAGTACGTTTTTACAATTTTATTTTAATATTAGGAAATTAAGTTATAAGGAATAGTTTAGCCAAAAATGTTCATTTACTGACTTTAGCATTGCATCACTTGCTCACCAATGGAAGTAAATGGGTGCCGTCAGCATGGGAGTCCTAACACCTGATAAAAACATCACAATAATCCACAAGTAAGATTTTCTTTGAGCTTTGTAGGATGAAGGTAAAATTGATGTTAGAGTGTAATAAACTAGCAAGTAGCCCTAGTAACTAATTTTAATGAACAGCATGTGCTTAATGTGTCATTAGTTTATAGAATCAATTGTGAAAATCAACTGTTCATTTTGCTATTGCAGTCAACCGCAGTAATATATATGCAAAATGTAATGTAAACTGTCACCAAATTGTAGAAAAACCATTTCAAATAAATTTAGACTAACAGTCAGCTCCACCAAAGAAAGTGAAATGCAGGATGCTGAGGAGTTCATTTGCATTTTGCTAACTTAAGATGACTGACGGGTTAATGCAATGGAATGCAACAAAATGATTGCACTCATAAATCACTACAAATACTCATACACAGATGGATGAGTATTCGGTGTGATTTATGGGTGGGCAGCTGGACAACTGCAATGACATCGCTGTATTTTTCGGTGTCACTTATATGCTTGTTTTTACTCTTCTTTTAAAAAGCTTTTTTTACGTTTATTGCGTCTGGATCTATATTTCAAATATGTTTTTGTCTTAATATGCCATAATGGTGAGGAGCTAATAAAAGAACAGTTTAAGTATCACCTCTGATACTGCTTTGCTTTGTGCTGAGGCTGCTCTGCCTCGATCATGAACATAGGGGGCGCTGTTTGTGTGTGAAACACTGTGATGCCATAGAGAAAGGCTTAATTCACGCTCATACATGCACACGCACGCACACACCATATTCCGCCCAAATTGTTAATTTTGTTAAAATTAAAGTACAAAAATGTAAATATGTCTATAAGTCTATTCTAAGCGAATTTGTTTTTTATTAATGCTTTACTCATCTTGGAGATAGATAGATAGATAGATAGATAGATAGATAGATAGATAGATTTGTAAAATGTATGAAAAGCCGATTAGGAACTTTATGTCAGCCTTCTGATAATCCTGCTTCGTTTTAGTGAACGCATTGACGTATAAGAATATAACGGGATAATTTATTAAAAGTGATATTTCGCGCAGTCTGAACTAGACTTTCACTTTCCGTGATTGACATGTTAGCAGTAGAATTGCATACTTTGTGCGCTCGCGCTCGATTGTGTCTGCGTGCGGGCGTGCGCGCGCGCGTGTTTACTCCCTCCCGATTCTCCGCATCTCATGATCCTGCGAGCGTCTCTAGGTGATTTAACGCCGCCAGTCTGAAGCAGGTGTTCAACATGGCGATCTCGGGACTCGGATCTCACTCTATTTCACTCTTTTTCTACGTGATTTTCGCAACGTTTCTGCATAAAGGTAAGACTAGGGGAGCATATATGAAAGCTTATGTTTAGTATCGAGGCGAGAGCAATCTGTAAACAACGTATGTAACACTTGCGCACGTCAGTGATGCTGTGCGCTCGCAGTATATGCACTACTCTCAAAGCTCTCATAGTTTATCTGGAACTGTCTACATGGTAAAAGATGTTATGTGAGAAGTCCTTCGGCACGTTTGAATGTTCTTGATGGTGTTTTTGGTTGTTTAGTTGGAGAAAAGTACAGTACCCTAGTGCTGATGAAAGGGACGCAAGTCCGTATCTCACAACCAGAAGTCAGGGTTACATGCTGGTGATCTGAAAACGGTTAGATGAATATAAAACCCTATAATGTCCTATATTTAATGCTCGTGTTTAACGAAGATTTTAAACAAAGAACGCAGGCATTGCAGAATAGCAAAATTGCATTGACTTTATGGAGTGACATTGCGCGCACTTGTTTAATGTGTCTCTAAACATATAAATGTCATCTTTAGCTCTCTCTGAAATCAAATTCTGGCTTTGTCACTTTGTCGAGTGGCTTAATGTGGTGTTGGGGTTCTTAAAAAGACAGTTTTCAGCTTCGTTTGGTAGTTTTCCTGGCTTACAAGGGAAACGCTCCTGTGTTAGATGGAGCATGCTGTGCGAATCGGTTATGGCAAGCTGTTTTTACATTTAGCCAGTAGCTTTTTTAATTAGATATTTTTTTTGAAAACTAGACATCCAGTTCTGACAAGCATTTTCGAGTTCTGTCAGGGTCTGTGACCTAATACGTGCCCTTACAAAAATAAACAATGGTTTTACCACAAATAAAACCAAAAAACATGGTTATTTTCTTACAGATAAACCACAGTGACAACAAATTAGCCTAAATTTTCCTACAGTAACCATAGTTTAACCATGGTTTTGTTGTACCAAGTTAAAATTCATTTTTTTATTTGTCAAGACCAGAATTGATAGTCTAGTTAGTTAAATACTGAAATACACACTTTAGGAAAACTAGAATAGATACTAGCCAAAGTATTCTGTTTGAATAGCTAAAGGTAACTTATAAGGAACTATTAGTGCCTAAGGAATAGTTAGTTGTAAAGTTGGTTGAAATTCTAAATAGTAGTGGAAAATGATGTTAATATCTGAACCACAGCTAGTCCCAAGTTGTCCTTACCGAGAAAGGGATTAGTGGCAAAGGAACAAGCATTAGTTAAATTTACATGACCTTTATTAGACACATTTATCCTTCGTGACATACAGAGAGGGTGGAGGAACATAGCAATTCATAGAGGACTCAATAATATTCATAATACACAATGTCAGGATTTTTAGATAAATAGAATTAGAAGGAAGAAAACTAGAAATACAAACACTCAAAACACTCTTAAATTACTTGCTAGTAACTGTAGAAAATATCGTTCTACACTAGTGTACTATACTAGTAACTAAAATATACATTAGCTAGCTTTAAGGAAAAATGTTTAAATGGCTTGCCGCAATAGCTTTTTCTGCCTCCCATCCATCAACAGGTTTTCCGCAAGATATTGGCTTTTTATTCTGTGTTCTGGGAATGAGATTGCAGTATTCTGTTAGAATCGAGTTATTTATAATAGTCATGTTGTTATATATTTTTTTTTGAGTGATTATTTTGTGCGTTATCCAATTTATTCACTGCTAAAACCCTCTTTGTAATAGACATTTGTGGATGGCGCTACCTGTATTAACAACAGTGGCTTTTTTGTGTGTGAATGATGCTTTTGTCTGAGGCAAGAGGTATATATAGGTTTTCCTTTAGGAGACTTCAAAGCCACTTGTCTTCCTCTAAGTGCTCTTGAATCCTCATATAACCACATAGAATATTGTGTAATGCAAGACATGCTATTTCTGACTGGATTTTTCTCTCATCCATCCATTCTATACTTACAGGTAGTTGAAAGATGAAATACTCTGGGGAGGTTGATTTTTCCTGCACTGTAGCATGTTAAAATCCATCTAAACAGTATGTTTTTGTTACCACTTGCAGCTGTTTTGAGCACATGTTTACTGAGCATCAGCTATATATATATATATATATATTTACTTTCATAAATACAACTTTTAATCCTGATGAAAAAACCTCATGGTCTTGCTATGCATCATCTCTCCAACACATAAATGCTAGAAGCAGCAAGTCATCGCCGTTCAACAGGCAGACCGCAGTTAACAGCGTGAGCTGACAGGAGAACTGCATTGGCTTGAGAGGGAATATATATTCTCTTAGAAGAAATAATAGAGATAATAACAATTCTGATATGGGACAATTCTCACTGGCAAACAATACTTTTGTAATGAGATGGGATATTCATGTAAATTGCTTCATGTCAAGGGTAATTTTCAGTCTGCGTGACTCACAGGTAGAGTTTCCATCAGTGCGAGGAGCTCGAGTTGTAAATATTAGAAACACACTGCAGCTTTTGCATAATTCACGATGCCCTGTGATGAATGTTATGGAAGATGAATGGTCTGACACTCCCCACAACAATCAGCACTAATTTAAACCCCTCTAAAATCAAACGAGAAACCTTGTAAAACATACCCGCAGAGAAAGACTAATGCTCATATATGACACTTGCTCATATATGGCAGAGGAGCCGCACTGAAAGTCATTTGTTGGAGAATTTCTACACTCTTCTACTGAGATTGTAATGTATTTCCATTTCTTTCTCCAGAATTCCAGCGAGCTGTTGATTGGCAGTGAATTAAAACGTTTTACTCTTGGTGCATTAACTTTCTAAAATCGTTTGTTGGAATAATTTACTTTTCTATTTAAAGCGAAGAATTTATAGCTCATTAGATTTACATTATCCCTGCTTAATAAGCCTTGTGCTGATTGCTAAATAATGCACATCACTACATTATGCTCCTACCAGATGCTAAAGTTGCCGAGATGGAAATGTGAGATAACTTTGTGTAGAAGTAAAGATGGTAATGATATGCCTTGAGAAAATGATGTTGCCCAGCACAATTATGAGCACATTTTTTTAATCTATTTTTTTTTTTTTTTTTTTTTTGGCAATGTCATTAAGGAACTTGAATCAGAATAACCGCATCTCGCATCAAAGGAGTCTTTTTAAGATGAAGTTCAAAGCAGGCTTTAAAGTTATATAATTTTGAAAGCTCAACAATTCTGCTTCATTTTGTGTTTGTGTATTTCATCAAATAGACGGACCATATTTGAATACGAGTCCGCAATCTGTTAGTTGACTCCATTGGGGTTATTACATATTGCTCATCCACTTACGTAACTTCACAACAGAAGCCTCTCTAGTGAGTCAACACACAAGTACAGGGGCTGATGTGAAGCACTACGAAGACCTCTCCTGTCTTAGTTTTCTGTTTATACCTCCGTATTACTAAACATCAGAGCTGAAGTATCCTCTTGTCGGTGCTAGACTGGAAGGAAAATGATGCTTGAAGCCGATAGACTATCGCTTCTGTAGGACAGATACCAGTTGAGCGCTATGCAGCAGCACACAGTCAATTAGTGGTAACAGATTGAAGGAAGCCCCAGTGGAGAGAGAATGCTTCATTCATGACACTGCTGGAGTAATGAGAGTGGAATATGATGAGGGGAGGGGGTTCCTGTCTTCTGTGATAAATATTGTCATTGTTCTCATTCTGCCCTGTCTTTCATGGACTGAGCTCATTGTCTGTCCTAGTTGGCAGAATTGTTTTGGCACTGACCATGAAAAAAAAATCAAATTATGTTGTTTTTCAGGGCGCAAAGTGCACCGCTTGCTTGGTTTACCAGCCTCTGAAGAGCTGCAGAAACCTTTGTAAGCGTTGCGACGCTGCTGACACGATTGACCGCTTTCAAACTGTGCTTGCCATGTTGGGAGGGATTTTGCCACCTTTCAAATGGTAGTGTTTTGTTTCCAAAATCTTTATTGTCGGAATATATATATATATACACACATAAATTAAACATGCAATTTTATATATATGCATGTGATCACACACACACAAATATGCAGTATATATACAATTCTATACTCTTTATAATTTCTATGGACACTAAAGCAGCCATAATATGATGTCATACTTTGCAAGATCATTTAAAAAACAAAATCTGCGTTATTCTGACTACTGTAGTTTCATACTGTATGTGATGATTAAAAATGCAATAAAAAGTAAAAAAAAAATGGGGGAAAAAAACAAAACTAATTGCTCCAAAGCATGCCAAATTATAGTAAAAAAATGTGAAAGCCTTTGTTTACATGGTTTTACATTAAAAATGTAAAGTGTTGCTTTTAAAGGGTACATCACATTTTAAGTTGTACCAATCTCATGTTTATCTTGAGTACCTATAGAGTATAGATAAGTCTTTAGTTTTATCATATTTATATCAAAAAGATACAGCTTTAGGATTCTTTCTGAAAAAAGTCAAGCTCCAGTGGTGTGCTTTGTGGGCGGAGATAATGAGTGATGAGCACTGTCACCAGTTGCAGAGAAAACACAGACATTTGATGTTGTGTCACTTACCGTCTGCAGTTCTGAATCATGACCGGGATCTATTATAGCTGGGACCGGTCCAACTTTCAGTATCAAACCACATGCAAATACAGCGTCGAACTGGGCCTTGTTTATAAAATGTTCATCTGTTCTTCATAGCAGCACCCACTATTCATGTAACACTGGGCTCTTTAGGAAGTTAAATAATATTATCTTACCCTTACAACCAAAAACACACTTCTTTAGAGACATTCTTCCTGAGTGAGTCCTGTGCAGTGCAGGTGAATGAAGCACTTTGAGGAGCACAATCTTGCTCTCTCTCTTTGGTCTATGCCTGCGCAGGTGCGTTCTTCTGGGGCAAATGCATACATATTTTATAAGGTGGCTAAATTAATACAAATTCATATGACCTTAATCGTACCAATTCATAAGATTTTTGGTAAATCTATGTGATGTGTTTTATGTACCATAAAATGTACCATATTTTTAAACTTTTGAATGTCAGTGACAGAGCATATGTCTTAAACATTCTGTATTTTCAGTGAAACAGAATTATGAAAATGTCTGTTCTGGTGTCACCTTTGCCTTGTGCTTTGGGGACCAGGAGCAAGTCCAAACCTATTCAAGTTCACCTCTGTTGTAATACCAAATTTAGCATTTTTATGAACTGTTTATCATATGCCTTAGTTCTTTTAGCACTTTTAGCACTTCTCGTCCTCTGAAACTTTCCAACCCTTTCTTTTCAACCACCTTATGCCTAAAAAATCACACCAGTTCACTCATTTATTTTTTCTTCTTCACTTGCAAAAAATGACACATTAAGGAAGCAAAACTGGTTGTGATTCACGTCGACCTAATAACACACTTGCACAACTTGTTCCCAAAAATCAATAAAAACAGATTCCAGTTTCTTCCTATAATGCGCCGATAGGTATGTTTAGAGTCTGTTTACAGGTTGTGTTTGCAATAGACTCTTGAAACACATTTTTATAATGTACAGTATGTGCGTCGTGATGACCTACTTCATCTCACCATGCTTTGAGAGTTGTCATGAAAAATGTTCAGAAACATATGAATGGTGACATGCCCCCAAAGCTCAACGAGATGTGACCCACTTACAAACAGAGCAGAACCTATAAGGTCTCAGCATCATCTCCAGAGACCCCTGCATTTACTGGCTCCCTGTTTTTGTTTTGTGCTTTTCGGAGGCTGGAGAACGCGGTTTCTTTTCCTCCATTTCCCTTTAAGGAAAAATTGATCGCAGTCTTAGTGTTTTTAATATTTAAACTGGCGAGGTGCGAGCTGGTTAGAAACCACAGTGACATCGAGAATGCGGTTTCGACTGCTGATCGCATCACCATCGATCAGTGGAGACGTAGAGTGGGACTCCAGCTGTCTGAGTAAGAGAGAGTGACCAATCAATAGAACGTACAGATGGTGGCTCAGAGGGGAGGTGCTATTCAATTGAGCTGCTAAATACTTAAGAATGTCAGGACGCTGGATACTCTCAGTGGTTGATCTCATCACCTCGAGCAAAACGAGGTTCTGGGACAGCAACATCTGTCTGCACAGTCATGCTCGCATCCGCTAGTGCTAAATTGGGATTATTGCTGGAAAATGAGCGCCATTGATTTGGATTGTTAACGGTGCTGTGTGTTGTTTTTTTGGGGTGGTAAAAATCAAAATATGCCTGTATTATACACATCTGATAAATTTCAGCATTTGTGGCTTTGTGATGCTTTCAAAACTTGGCTTTGTTTGTTTATGTATCCTGGCACAGCAACAGTGGATAAGCTAATGATGTGTGTTTGAGGGCGGGGCTATCTCTTTGGTAACCAATGACAGACTGAAGTGTGTTCAGAAATTATTTTTGTAATTCTGTTTGGTGTTGCATTATTAATATTAGCATTATTTACATACTATTATAGTTTTTATTCATATTTTATTTTATTTTATAAACATATATTGATAAGAGATGCTCATAACAACATTTCTTAAAATTAAAATATAAAAACAAATTTAATGAAAATAAAAGCATTCAAAAATCTATTTTTATATGAATATATATTTATATATTTCTTATATTTTCCTTATTTTTATATTTTATATAATGTTTTTGTAATTTTGTTTTATTTATTTTAATGATATTACTTTTAGGTTTTATCTACTATTTCAGTTGTAGACATTTAGAGATTTTAGTGCTTTTATTTACCTTAAAATACTTTTAAATTTAAAAATGCACAGTTGTATCTGATAACAGATTACCTTTCATTTTAATGTTAAAAGCTGCTTTGAAATTTAGTTGAATTTATTTAAATTTATTTCAGGGATTTGCCAAGGCAGTTTAAAATCAGTTTTTCATTTAATATTTATATTTTTTATTTCAGCTTTGTTTTGATAAAATTTTGTAATAGTTTTAGTTTTAATGAACAATAATAACCCTGTTTGCTAGAGAATTGTTTATTTTTACAGTTTTTTTTTATATTTAGTTTTAGTTTCATATATTTATATTTTTATCATAAAAAAAAAAAAATTGATGTAGACACGTATTAACACTTAAGTCTTTGTTTTGAAAATCTAAGCTCCTTAAATTGCTTCACTTTTTTTGTCAAGAAGCCTCAATGGTGCATAAAAACAAAGGTTTTAAAAGGTTTAACTTTGCTCAAAAGCTCTGCGCTTTCTTTATCCTATTGAGACCCGCTATCTTAATTACTGTTGTACAATAGGACTTTAATTTATCATTTGTCACTGTTGAATCAGGACAATGCACCCCGAGCAATCATATTAATTCAGCCGAATCAGCCATCTATTGATCGCCAGTCCAGTGGGAGAAAGGTGTCCGTGTAATGAAGCCCCCTTTGTGGTTGATTGAGGAAAGGCACAGTATCAAATTGTGTCAGACTGAATCTCCATATCAGTCCTAAGAATAGCATGATGGGGTTTTTCTTTCCCTTCAATCAGCTTTGCCTGATGCACAGGCGTTTGTTAGGAACGACGTGTTATTAATGTCACCTCAAAGCATTAAGAGCAAAGCTGAAACCTTGCGCTTGCGGTAGCTATTAAAGCTCGTATATGAGGTGAGAGCCTGTTTCATCCATTTAAACAGATGTTAACATGATGTAGCATGTCTCTGTGAAGATCTCTGAACAATATCCTAGCTCTTTTCACAGGGACGGGTTAATGCAAGAGAACCATTCTGATAAAAAGACCTGGAAGGTGTTGTAGATTGATGCTTGGCTGCTGGTTTCACTTCATAAACCAGATTTACATTATATAAGTGATTTAGTGCAGTAGCAAAATTGTTCATTATACATAAATGCCCTTAAACTAAATGAAATTAATTAAAAGTAATTAATTAGCCTTACCTATAATAGGCATAATAAAACGAGTCATTATAGTTAACTATAACTAAAACAACAGTAAAATAAACATTAACTGAAATAGAATATTAATTTAGAAATATATATATATTTATAACTTTATAACTTTTCTATAAAGTTTTATATATATTATGGTCAGCCGAGTTGTGTTTATTCAGTTATTGTTGACATTTTTGCAGATTAAAAAAGAAAAACTGAAATATCACATGGGTCCTAAGTATTCAGACCCTTTGCTCAGTATTTAGTAGAAGCACCGTTTTGATCGAATACAGCCATGAGTCTTTTTTGGGAAAGATGCAACAAGTTTTTCACACCTGGATTTGGGGATCCTTTGCCATTCCTCCTCACAGATCCTCTCCAGTTCTGTCAGGTTGGATGGTAGACGTTGGTGGACAGCCATTTTTAGGTCTCTCCAAAGATGCTCAATTGGGTTTAAAGGTGCTCTATGCGATCTTGTTTGACGTCACTTCCGCTGACGTTTCACGTAAATAAAAAACAAAACAGAGC
>JAUCMS010000025.1:7272711-7284509 GCA_032357445.1 Enteromius radiatus
GTGAAGCCACTCCTTCGTTATTTTAGCTGTGTGCTTAGGGTCATTGTCTTGTTGGAAGGTAAACCTTCGGCCCAGTCCGAGGTCCTGAGCACTCTGGAGGTTTTCGTCCAGGATATCCCTGTACTTTGTTGATCATGGCAGTGAAGCCTTTCCCTCATTTTAATTATGCTAATAATGACAAATAATGAAAA
Organism: Enteromius radiatus; assembly: GCA_032357445.1. Lineage (NCBI taxonomy): Eukaryota > Metazoa > Chordata > Actinopteri > Cypriniformes > Cyprinidae > Enteromius > Enteromius radiatus. Next base: position 7,272,903 of record JAUCMS010000025.1, read on the forward strand.
ATATGATGCCTTCACTTACAAAAGAAAAATGTTTACATTCATATTTTTCTCTTCTGATGAAAGTCTGTGATGTTTCAGAGACTCAGACGGGATTAAAAAGATAAACATCAGGATCTGAGCCATCATGTGTTAGCTTTGGATCAAAATCTCTTTTTCTCTTTTTGTATTTATAGTAGCTTACATCTGTACAATAAGAATGTGATTCCTCTCTTCTACACATCATCTGACAAGTTCTTTTCTCATCTGAAGCTGTGATCACTTCACACAATAGCACCATTTGATTTTAGCGTAGCAAGGCCATCGATTTGTGTGATACATTTGTGTAATAAAATTACAGGGATTTTAGTAATGTAGGTTTTCAGCAACAGCACAATTTGAGTTATTGTGTAGTTTAGCTTTCAAATGTAGTCATCTTTCTGCAATATCTTCTTAGTAGCTTGACTAAAGTTGAAATGCCTTGAATTATGATTCGATTGCACTGTAGGTTGATAAGCTCCAGTTTCAGAGTAGCTTTCCCATCTGCTGTTTACATATAGGTGTCATAAACGTGAAGCTGCAGTGATAGATATGTAACTGGATGACAAGCTTGAGAAATATCAGGAACTAAAGGAGAAGCTAGAAAGAAAGTGACAAGCCAGAGCCAAAGTAGATCCACTGCTGATACAGGCTCTTGGCGCTGTGCTGGAAAATGTTTTTAACAGAATCCAGGAAAAACTCAATATCTCAATCCTGGAGAGTGCAATCCTAAGAACATCTCAGATACAGAATCCACTTTATAGGATTGAGGGGAGAAGGCTGGTGAAAGGAGGTTTTCTGGATTGTGTATTTTTTGTAGCATACACCTTTATATAATTATATAGAGGAGCTGCTGAATTCCTGATTGTGATTTGCTAGCATGTTAATCATTTTGAAATGTTACTCATTTTCTGTAAATGCACAGCTGTGCCAAAGAGCAGAAAAAATTTACAATGCATTTATAGTGCAGCATTCGCTCAAGATATAAATCTTTTGTAGCAATACACATTGCTTTTTTCTTTATTTTATTTAGCAAGGATGTGTTAAATTGATTTAATTGATAAAAAAGTGATAGCAATATTGTTACTCATATTGTTACAAAAGAGAATCCTGTCAAATGTATCAGAAGTTAAATATATATATATATATATATATATATATATTAAGCAGCACAACAGCTTCTGTTTAATAAATCAGCATATTGAAGTGATTTCTAAAAGGTCACGTGACACCGAAAACTGGTTTAATGGCTGATAAATAAAAAAAAAAAAAATATATATATATATATATGAAATGTATGTGTGTGTGTGTGTGCATAACATATTAAAAATGTTACTTATTTCAAACGTTGGTAGTGTATATGTATATGTGTGTATTTTCTGAGAATTATATATAATATAATATAATATGCAACACATTTCTTTCGAATAAATGACATGAAATGGTTTAAATTTCTCCAAAACATACAATTATTATTTGATTTAAAAAATGTTAATAAATCATTGGGATTTCAGCTGTTGGGCAGAAGTATGATTATTTTTGTTACTGAGCAAGATACTTAATTTGTGGAATATGGAACTACTTCTACAAACCTGAAAGTTCTTATATATAAATATGTATTTATGGTAACTGGTGCAAGTGGAATAATTGTCTCTGGAATGCTATGCATTACCATTTTGAGTGAGAAGTCAATTTTCAATAATTCAGAAGTCTGTCATCAATTATTTCTAACAAATGAAACATAGAAGCTTGTAGAAGTAGGGTTTTTTTTTCCCTTTAATTAATTTTAATTACGCAAAGAGTTCTACGTTATGAATTGTTTATGTTGCTTAATACATAAATATTTGCTGAAGGCATAAAGGTCTGTGTTGGGATAGGATCACCCTGGAGATGATGCTTGAGGTGAATAAAGCAGTAAAACTACGTTAAAGTGAGAGCATCATGAAGTATTCATTGGGAGAGAGAGACAACATTTATCCATTTGGCATTTCATTCAAAATATGTAATAAGTAAGTGTGTTGCATTGAAAACCGCAAATGATTCATGCCACATTAACGTTACATTAGGCAACAAGTGTGACGCAGATGCTCAAGAGCGCTGACTGGCCTTTGTGAAACAATGGTTAATTTCTCCTGACAGGGAAGAGGTTATCTTAGTCTCAGTAATTGGTTTGCTGCCATGGAAGTTGGATTATTTGTAAAACCTCATTCAGCCCCTCACATTTTATCAGTCGTGTGGCACAGACAGAAAAACTGTTGTCTGGGAAAAAAAAGGGGAGGTTATATAAGACCTAGAAGGTTTTACCAACTACTTGTCTGTATTTGATTCATTTTGGGAATGAGTTATTTAAGTTTTGTTCATATGTATCTTATGATCATGGCTTGATAGCTTCATAGTAAGTAAATCCTCTTATTTCCGGTGTCATTGGGGTGTTGCGTTGTAGTTTAAATGTGTTTTTCAGCAACTCCTCATCTCTGTGTGCTCGTCACATCTCGGCAGAAGCACATTTATCTTTTCCGCAAACCAAAAATTGCAACTGTCTGACCATGAAGAGTTAGATAATTAAAGTTCAACGCACATGGTCATCCAATAACTGGTAATTAAATAATTTGATGAGATTTGTCGGCCGTCACAGCTTAAGCATATTTGTTTATTGATGGTGGAACAAGTTATTTGACAGAGATAATTAAATGGGTGAATTGTAGATGGTCTGGTCTGGTATTAACATCATGAACCTAGTTCAGGTGGGAGCAAATGGTTGTTAGAAAAAATCATTTTAAGATCCAGGAATAAACCATTTATCTGCTGATAATCTCAAAAATCAACTATATTTTTTATTTTATTATTTTTTTTACTATATATAGTATTATATAATATATATATATATATATATATTATTTTTTTGTTTGTTGTTGTATATTTTCAATTTAAATTTAAATTATATTTTTATATTTTAAAACCCATGTTTTAAATCAATATTAATCAGAACAGAAAAAAAGGTCATTAAGTGTTTTTATATCTAAAAATATTTTATATGCCGTTCATTGCTACAGTGTCATTCTAAAAAAAAAAAATATATATATATATATATATATATACATGTATATGCATACAGTATATGCAAACATATGTACATTTACATTTATATAATGCAATTTGTTTCTATATATTCACAAATAGCTATATATTTTGTTTTACATTTATATATTCAGACTCATAACTATGTATTCACAGTATAAGTGTACAATGACACCAAAGTAATAAGCGGCATTCAGTTTGATATAAAAAGGTTACCGCAATTGTCATCAGTGTGATATGATTTATTCATTATCAGGGGTCTCTACATTGGCTCGCACAAAGCACAAAATCTTCCACTTAAAGTTTAATGCACACGCTGGACCTTTGGCTCATTCTTTATCGGCCTAAATTGGTTAGTTAGTATAGCTATTATTATGATGAATGACATGTTTTAGGTGGCGTGGGATTTCTGTGGTGCAAGGTATTCCTTGTTCAGTGATTATGTATAATTATGCATGATGGTTTCAGAGACACAGGGGGACATCAGCTGCAGACAAAATGTATGTTTGTTTTTGTCTCCTGCTATTTGTCTTGTGCGAGTCAGTCACCTTCCATTATTCATTATCTCTCTTAACTGACATCAATTCAATCTCTCCCAGCAAAACATCTCTGTCCTTTTGATCGCTTTGTGCGTCGTCGTTCGGGTGCTATCAGAGTTTTACAGTGGTCTAATTATGGTGCATTAAGCCATCACAGTGACATATCAGCTTGTCACCGTATGCAAAGTGGTGTGACGGCACTGTTCATTGTTTCTTTTAATAGTTGTCCGAAAAGGCTTGCGAAAGGGCTCGTGTTCTTTCGCAGATGTAATTAGAGCCAAAATTTATGGGACCAATCAGGCTTTCAGTCAAGCATGGCCTATTTGAAGGTGACATCAGGATGTATTGCTCTATGATGTAAACATCCTGTCAGAAGCGAGCCGCTTGCCGGCGGGCTGTCACAACCCTTTTAGAGGGGCTTGTCTCCCTGAGCCTTTTAAATCATTATCAGTCCCGCTTGTTGCTTCACATGACGTATAAAGTATACATCACACCTAGACCCCTCAGAGTGACTTTGAGTCTGCCAAGTCGGGTAAGCTGTGCCACTTTTTGCTTAACTTGTCCTCTAGGCAGGGAGAAACTAGTGCTTAAACAAATAGACATGGGGAAAGTGGGAATATACTGGATGAGCATTTCAATTCTGAAAACAAATATAAATGAGTAAACATTTTTAGTAGTATTTATATTTATATGAATAAAAAGTAGTATTTCCAGTATTTATTCATGTCAAACTATTATCCATCTAGGGCTATATATGTAAGTATAAGAGCATGATCAAAATGCCATGTTTTTAGTGTAATATCAGCTTATAACTTTGCTAAAACTAGGGGTGCCACATCTTATCCCACTCTCCCTTTATTTCTCAGTGATACAAATGAGATGCTTATTGTTGTAATGTGCTGTGTTTGTTTGAAGGGAATGCACAGTAGATTCACGGAACTGCATAATGATGCTCGAGCGGCTGATCACTCTTTTCATGCGTGCTTTGTATTTTCAGGTCGACCTTTTCTGGACAACTCTTATGGGTCCCTCGCAAATTATTCCGTGCCAGCCTTTCTTTGTGACCCCTGTGTCTTAAGCTGTGTTGTTTCTCAGACAGCTCGTAGGCACAGAAAGACAGATAAAAACAGCTAAAATCACATTCAAAATCCTGGGCGGCTCATAATGAATATGTTTAAACTTTGTGTTTTTTGCTTTCTTTACACTACCATGCTTGCTTGTGTTTTAAAGAAACTGAATCATTCATAAAGCTGTGTTAAGCTCTTCTCTGAATTCTAAGAGAGCTGTGTGAAATATTCACTGGTGGGATGTACATATATTTCACATTTTATTTTACAGGGCTTTGTTGTTCAAGGATCCCTCTGCTGCTTCAAGATCGTTTGACTCTTGGCTTTATGGATTCTCAAATAAAGCCCATGCCCTGGTCTGACTTCCTTTTGTTGAAAGAGCCCATTATGAGCTAAAACGATGGAGCTGTCCTTTAAGGTGGGAGCGCATCTCCCCAGGTGAACCCACCATAGCTCTGCCAGATATTTTCCTATCTGCAAGGACATAGAAGGATAAATTACATCCACAGAATCTAAGCTCTCTCCAAAGCTTTCATTTGCACCTGCAATTAATCAGCCATCACTAGAGAGCTCCTTAATGTCAGGCCAAGGATCTTATTAGGGATGTCCTTTATGAGCCTTAATGAGACTTATGTCTTCCTTGAGTATTTCATTTTACTAACATTGGCTGCCTGTTTAAACTGTGGGTTGAGGGAAATGTCTACACAGCACAGGCCCGGCCCTCATAAAGACCTCAGGATCCTAATGATCTTCCTGTGGTCAGATGTTCATTTGACCTATTCCGAATAAACACAATGAACGATTTATTTTCCCCTCACAAAACTGCAAAATGTAAAAAGCCGTAAAATGGAGTTCTTGACCGGCACTTTTTTTTTTTTTTCTTTGGTAAACAAGTACTACTTTTGAAAAATGTGTGCGATGTTGATTTCACTTTAGATTGGATTTGCTTCCAATTTTCATATATTTTAAGATCGAAAAGCTTGATGCAGACACGGCAGAATGTTTCCAAGACACATAACAAAATGAAAGTAGCTGAAATCTGGTAGTTTTAATAAAAAGCCACCCCTGGGACATACAAGTGCCCGAAGTTGAAGAAACTCCCACATATTTGGCTTTCTGTCCACAATGCCTGAGCTTGAAACTCTGAACAAATTGTCCCCTCAGGATCTTAGTATGGAAAGAAAAAGAAAATATGGGGTGGAGGAGAAACGCTGCAGGAACCACTGAAAGATGTCAAAGTTTAGGCTGGTTTTTCTTTTGCAACACAATAGGTGAGATTTAATGCATAGTACATATATGCCCATACATACCCCTTTCCAGCAATGACTGTATGATTTTGAAATCCAGCTTTTTACACTCAGGACAACTACAGTTAAGTGACTTATTCGCAGCTGTTACAAAAAGTTCAAGAGATAACTGATGCTTTTAGAAGGAAAAACCATGAATTAAGAGTCTGTAGGTGAAACTTTTTGAATTTTAAGAAATGTGTCTTCTGTTGCTTCTGAAGGCAAGTACTAAATTAAAAAAGCATTTAACCCATCCAAGTGCACACACACAGCAGTGAGAAGTGATCAACCACACGCACACACACACCGTGAACGCACACCCGGAGCAGTGGGCAGCCATATCGCTATCGCTGCGGCGCCCGGGGAGCAGTTGGTGGAACGGTGCCTTGCTCAAGGGTCTCACCTCAGTCGTGGTATTGAAGGTGGAGTGAGCGCTGGTTATTCACTAACCCCACCCACAATCCCTGCCGGACCTGGGACTCGAACTGGCGACCTTTGGGTTACTGTAAGTCCCTCAGCCATCCTTGGTGTGAAAAGTTGGATTTCTAAATCATACAGTCATTCTTGAACAGGGTTCAAATACGCAAAGGAGCTGAAAACATGCTGGAAAGAATTTGTTGCACCTGAAGGTTTTTTACTGAAAAACAGTATTCAGTTTAACTGTTCAGGAAAAACTAGGGACTCAGAAAAACCGGTAACAACACAGTCCAAACATCTCAAGGGCCCCAAAATCACCTCAGACCCCAGAGGGTTAACCACAACTGCATTTTGGACAATAGAAATACATTGTAAAGATATTGTACTGTATGTACATTTAAAATAAGTTTTGCATATTTCTTTTATAAAATTGATTAAAACTTGTTGAATATGCATTTTAATGTAAATATAGTATATGATCAACATCTGGCCATTGTTTGGAGAATTCTGTGAAAAAATATGATTTTATATATATATATATTAGTCTGTTGTGAGATTTGAAAAAAAAAAAAAAGCTTGATGTGCCATCAGATTTTATATACACACAGATAATAAAACAGAAAGAGTACAAGCATCAAGCCCTTACTCTACCAGATCAATACACTGCAGGAGCACTTAAAAGAAACCAAAAAAACATATTTGCTTGATTGAGGGATGTATGATGGTCATTTCTGTGAACATCAAACAGCTGTCAGTCCATGTGAAGTTAAAAAAAAGAAAGAAAATAAATCCACAACTGCACGAGTCTCCTTGGTCACTCTCGCATTTTCCTAATTACCTCTTCTCTTCTCTTTCCGTCTAACATGAATAAACTAATTAAGTGATGCTGCTGTCTTAACTAAACAGCCTCAAACTAGAAAAGCCCCCCTGGAGTTGAACGCTGGTAAACAGATGTGATCCAGCCTGTTATTAGTCCTCCCAGTAGCAGAGGTGTGAGCCCCGGCGGTCTGCGCTCGCGGTGGCGACCCGCTCTGTAACCGGATAGGAGGCAGTCTCTGGAAGACCAAAGCAGATTGCTACAGCAGACCACAAATGCTGACAGATGGCTCCTCAACCTTTTCACTGGCAGCCTTTGTGGTAACAAGGGAACTCAGCGAGAAAACCACCCATTTGGAAGTATTTTTGGAGTTGTTGTTCCTGTTTCTAAGGGAGAAATATCTTCAGCATCAGCTTTAAAAGAAGGATGCTGTGCTCGGAAACTTTACGCTGGGTGCGCGTGCAGAGGAAAGGCACATTTATCAAATACAAAACTGTATGTATGTTTTGGAGATCATCATATCTAATGTGACTCGACACTTCTTAATTAAAATCGCAGCACTGAACACCGCAGGAACCAGTGGCTTTCATCCATGGCTTTCAGTTTTATTTGTTTACGCATTTTTTTGTTTTTATTTTTCGTCGTAGTGTGATTAGATTGCGTTTTAATTAAGTGGAATTTTAATCTTTCTGATTTTGCTAATTTTAGTCAGTAATAATTGAAAAAGCCTTTGTAAAATAAAAACAAAATGACAATAAAGCTTGACTTGACTTGACTTGACTTGACTAGATGTATATATGTCTGATGTTTTTCTTTCTGAGCATTTCTTTCTGGCTACTTTGTATAGGTTTCTATGTAAGTACTGGTACTTTTGAGGGGGTTGAGGCTGGGATTTAACACATTTGAAGTGAAAGTGTGTGGGGAGAGCATTCATTCATACTATGTTGGGAGAGCATTCATTCAGTATAATTATGGCTTTTAGAAGCTTTTGCATTATAACTCTTCATATATATATATATATATATACTTTTTATATTATATTTATATTAAAATGTGAATGTTTTTGAGGACCAAATCAGAAATACTTCTGATGAATTATGTGACACTGAAGACTGAAGTAATGGATGCTGGAAATTCTGCTTTTCAGGAGCCTTTAATTCAACCTTTGTTTAAGCAGTTGCTGCTCATTTTATTTATTTATTCATTTTTTGTAGAAACTGATTCATATTTTTTCCGCGATTCTTTAATTAACTTAAAATTCTGTAAAGTACAGAAATGATTTGAAATATAAAACCAGAAAAGTGTCTTTACTGTGCCTTTAAGTACATTTATTTGGACCTTGCTGAATGAAAAAATAAATAAAATAATAAATAAATACATATACTGTAAAGCATACTGATCCCAAACATTTGAGCCATACTGTAATATATGTTAAATAGTTAAATACATCATCTCTGTGTGTGTATATATATATATATATATATATGTGTGTGTGTGTGAGTGTAGTTTATTTGCAAAAATAAATAACTAATTTTTAAAAAATCAAGTTTTTGACAGTTGATTTACTGTTTTTTATTGTTTTATCTTGTTTGCTGTTTTTAAAGTTATTTTTTTAACCTAGATATAATATCCCAACTTATTGTTGGCCCAGATAACTAATATACAGAGTAATTGTGCAAACTGTGTATTATGCGGCAGCTCTACTGTAATGTTTGAGGCGCAGCATGCGATTGGCTCGATACTGGGCTCATTTTGAAAGTTAAGAGACCTTGTAATGACACCTGAGCTCGAATAAATGTAGCGTCCCTACCAAATTCAATTCTACAGTCAGTTTGAAAATGAAGGGAGGAAAATTGGAGCGTAACTTATAATAACCTCCCATCTGCTGGTACCAAAATAGAAGGGTATTATTATGTCCCTGCCAGAGGGAAACGCCCTGTGTTTAGCCTGGTGTTGCGGCTCTGTGGTGATCAGAGGGTGCGTTCTTGTGGTTCTTCGTTTTGAAATAAAGCTGAAATTAGACTGTCATGGTCAGGCCGTGTAAATCTATTCAAACGTATGCTATACCAACTCCTCAGTAAACAATTGTCCTGGAATCTGAGCGGAATGTTTTTGGCTTGTTGTTATCATTTGAACAATAAGATTTGTTTGTGTTTGCGTCGCAATGAGAAGAGTGTTTGTTTGTGCATAAATATTCTTTAGTCGCTCTCCTTCTCCCTTTCTCTTGTGTTGTTTGTCATCTAACTCATGTCAGACTGGATTAAACAAACCGTGATCAAGACAGCTTCTGAGGTTTTCATGGTCCTCTATTCATATCTGAGAGTCATATTCCTCAGGAACTGAATCTCTAGTGTCTCATATGATGCAATTCATTGTAATATTCCATCCCTTTGAACTTTGTCTTTCATGTCAGTCAGCCAAACAACCCATTTTCATTGTTTTATAATATCATTTTTTGTCAGTTAGTGAATATGAAAAACAAGGTCATGTAATGCTGCGAGACAGAAGCTCTGGTTATTGCTTATATTTTTAGTAGAGCTATTAAAATGTCATTAAATGTATTACATGATACACTGATTAATAAATTGTGGTTAATTGTATCAGAAAATTATTATATATATATTTATATATTATATTTTAAAACATTTATTTGTACAATATACTGCTTCTAATCAATTATAGTTAATATTTTTTATAACTCTTTGTGTGTGTGTGTGTGTATATATATATATATATGCAAACACACACACACACACACACACACACACATACTGTACACACACATAAACTTTACCCATAAACAGTAAACTTTTAAAAATAATTTCTGAAATATTTACAATATTCTAATTAATTATAAACTAAAAGGTTTATGTTTCAAATACATACGGTTCTTTTGAAAATTACCCATATATACTATATACGGTAATACATATATTTTGGAATGCATTTGTACTTTTAATCACACTGATTGAAAGTTACAGTAAAGTAATTTTTAATGTTACCAAAAATAAATAAATAAATTAGTTTTAGATAAATGCTGTTCTTTTAAACATTCCTCTTAGAAACCTTAAACATTTTTTTACATTTCCACAAAAGTATTAAGCAGCAAAAATGCTTTCAATATTAATAATCCCCCAAAAAATTGAGCATTTTAAAATTGTTAGCACCAGATCAATATACTAGATTAATTTCTAATGCATCATGTGTTACTGATAATGGAAATATTTAAATATATTAAAATAGGAGTTATTTTTCATTCTGATTATATTAAATGATATTGTGTTTTTCACCAAGTAATTCTTTCAAAAACAAGAATATTTTTAGCCCTTCTTTTCCTCTGAAGTTTTCAATGCCAATCCACCGAAACACTAATATGGATTTTACATACCACCCAGGGTGATGATTAATTGTGTTATGTTTTTGCATTTTCTTGATAATTAATCCTCATAATGATAAATTGACAGCCCTAATTTTTAGTGTTTGTCAGTGCAGGTTGAGATCAGACTGCTGTTGAAAGCCAGCGTTTGTTTTGTTTGGGATGCTGCTGTTTTCTTTAGCAAGCTTAACCACCTTCAGCAGAAACATTTTCTCCCGATAAACGGCCTAAACCAGCTTGTGAATGCATGCTGGTCTTGTCAGCCGGGCAGGCAGATGGATAAATGGAGTCTCCGTTGGTTTTGCGTCAGCGCCGTAGAGGTGTGGGTTGGGCCTCACGTTGGCACTGGACTTATTAAGAGAGACCTCTGAGTTCACCTCCAGCTGGAGGAGAGTCCCGCTCGCTGACCGTATGGGGGGGTGGGATGCATTCTTGGAGGAGGAGGGTCAGCAGATGGAGCGGCGACACAGATTCCAGGCCCCTGAGCCTGAGATCTATGAGGCAGGAGGTGCTGGAGAGCCGGCCTGCATGGGCTGCAACATTAGTCATGGTTCAGAAGCACCAAACCGATACAAACCCCTGCTCCGTGCCACACTAACACAGACGGACGTTCGTAGTAGACCTGCAAGCTTAAATGAAATTAAAACCGAAAGGCTATTTTCATATTGCGAAGGCTGCAATTTAATTAATTAAATATACGCACTGCGTGTTTCAGAGTAAAGTACGTCATACGCATGAGCAGCTTATTATCTGCCTGTGTTTGCTCAGTTTGCAGTAAATGCTGTGCCACACAAACTCATCTCTGCATCTGCTCTGAGTTTGGATACAGCATGAGCCAACCATCCTCCTATACTATTCTCTCCTTTAGACGTTAAGGGCTCCCTGTATTTTTTTTTTCAAACAAAAGTTCAATTTTTTTAATGCCTGACAATGAAGAAATTTAATTTAATTTAATTTAATTTAATTTAATTTAATTTAATTTAATTTAATTTAATTTAATTTAATTTAATTT
>JAUCMS010000025.1:7284609-7299262 GCA_032357445.1 Enteromius radiatus
AATTTAATTTAATTTAATTTAATTTAATTTAATTTAATTTAATTTAATTTAATTTAATTTAATTTAATTTAATTTAGTTTTGTTTTGTTTTATTATTACTGCTATTATTGCTAACAATAATACATTCATTATTAATATTAGCATATACTATTTGTTATTATTATTATTATCATCATACTATTTTATTCATTCATTTGTACTTTAATAATATCAATAACAATAATATAATAATAGCAAGTGTATGACATTTTAAATTTAGATTATTTTAGATGTTTTATTTTTTATTTTTTTAAGATTTTATTACATAATGATAATTTCTTAGTTGGGTTTAGTTTTTTAATTTTAATTTACTACTACTACTACTGCTACCTCTACTAATAATAACAATAATAAAAGTGTAATACTAATATAATATCTGTATATAATTATATGGCATTTTATCAAGTATCAAACTATTATTTAAATGATGAATTAATAATCATAATAGTTGTAATTAAAAATTAATATTATTTAATATTTGTATTTTTATGATTTGATGTTTTTGAAATTATTCATAGTATTAATAATAATTACTACTGTTATTATTTTTAGAATTATATAGATATATTATTATTATTATTATTCAATATTTATACTACTCAATAGTGATATAAGGGATATTATTTTATTACTTAATTAGTAGTAATTGTAATTATTCTTGTAGTAGTAATAATAATAATAATTTATAGCCATAATAATTTGAATTTATGATCACAAAAGGTTGTAGAAATTGTGCTTCAATAAAAAAGCTTTACAAAAAAACCAACGAACAAAAATTAGAAAACAACCCTAATTTGAAGTTATTATTTGTATTTTTTTGTACCTTGATACGAGATATAATGTGATGTGAAGCAGTCTGATATGTCTGCTTAAGGCCGATGTGGAGTGTTAGGGATTTGTAAGTCACTTTTGATCCTTAATTATTTTCAAGCTCTCCTGGTACTTGACTCATACAAGGAGGTCAAACTGTTAGGCCAAGGGAAAAACACACCATATTGCGTTCATCCCCCTTTATTCTCGCGCTGCCGACGGGCTTCACTTTGGAAGTGGAGATTTGGACGTCCCCTACCGTCTCCGCCACCTGTGATATTTTCCATCTCTGGGGGGAGTTTTTTACGGCCAGTAACTCTCATCTCATTGCTTCTCCACCTCAGTGCGGTTCTGTAACTTACTGTAAGTGGGTCGAATGAAAATGTTAGATGTAAATTATTCAGAGTGGCACTTTTTAAAAACGAGCCAGTTGAATAGACACTTTCTACCTGTGTTCCCCTATTGCCTGTGTTAAATTACATGTCAGTCATTCAAATAGGTTCAAATTCACCAAATTCGTGTCATATACAGCACATTATTGCAGCCCTAGCGTATCCTTTTCAGGGATAACCTTTGCTCGTATACAATGACATGATGCTTTTTAGTTGCATTTAAAAATGCTGATGGACGTTTAGAAGCCCGAAAAGTGACATATTAACCAAAAGCAGAATTTTTTGATTGCATTCACCCCTCTTCACCTCTCTTTTATTGCTTTCAATAGCGAGCTTTTTGTCGCGCTCCGTGTGTTGTAGTAGAATCCAGTTAGGAAATCAAACTGGGTCTCTTCAACAAAGATACACAGTTGTACTCTGTTCATTGTTCAACTCCTGTTGCTCCCAAATATATCTGTGCTAAAATGGGTCATAAAGCGGTGCCCTCAATGTAGTTTCCCAGAGTTTTCCAGCATCCTTAGAACACTCATCAAAGAACAGGCGTATGATCTAGGACACACACTCTTGGCGTCATGGAGTATTAAGGCTTGTTGTGACGCATTATTAGCTCTATTTAAACTGTTTGATAACAAGGACTTGATGATCACTTTATCAGGGACCCTGTAAACAAACATTTGTTTGTAAAACATTTGGTAAAAAAACAAACAAAAAAGTATACAGACGTATTAATGTAAAACAAGGCATTTGTGTGAGAGTTATAATATTAGAATGTAAAGACAACTAAATAGATTCTATAATTAAATAATTAGCTTTTGCTGTATATGGTTGTTGTACTAAAGCAAATTGTTAACTGTGTATATTAATTCATTAATTCATTCAAATTCATTAATTTTTAATTAAAGCTGAATAAAGAAGTTATATTATGGCATTTGGTGAATGTAGAATAATTACAATTGAATATACAATTATTATAATGTTTGATTGATTATGTTAAATTAAAATAAAATAAAATAAAAATGATTTAATTTAATTTAATTTAATTATTACTGCTACTAATATTATTCCTAGCAATAATAGATTCATTATTAATAATTATCATAAACTATTTGTTGTTATTATATATTACTATTGTTATTATTATTATACTGATATTATTTTATTAATTAATTTGTATTTTAATAATATCAATAGCAATAATATAATAATAACAAGTGTATGATATTTTAAATTAAAATATAGATTTAATATTTTGTTTTATTATGTTTTACAGTGGATTATTACGTAATAATATTTCTTAGTTGGATTTAGTTTTAATTTTTATTTACTATTAATAAAATCAATAATAAATATGTAATACTAATATATATATATATATATATATATATATATAGTTATTTAATACTTGTATTTTTATGTTTTAATGTTTTGAACATAGAATTGAAGGTAAAAGTATTATAATGTTTGATTGATTGATTATGTATTTATCTATAGATATAGATAGAATTATTTTTTATGCTGAATGAGCGAGAATTGTGTCATGTTTATTTATTGTTACTTTTACATCTGTACATAAATGCGGAAGTAAATACATATTTATAGTGTGTGTTTTGGAATGAAATGGTAATCATCAGTTTGTCATCTATCAGTTTATCTATGTATGGTCTATGATGTTTGTAAACTGTAACTGAAGAGTTTCTTCAACTATGTCTAATTTTTTTATTCCTTGGAAGAAAAAAACAACATGTGGTTTGGAACAACATGAGGTTGAGTAAATAATGACAGAAGTTTCATTTATGGATGAACTGTCCCTCTAAATTGTCGGCGAGTAGAAACACACAAAGTGAAATAAACAACCAAGACACCTCTCTGAAAACTACTTTTCACACTGAGAGTGAAAAAAGAGATGGGTGATAATTCCAGAAAATGTGAGACTTTTTGTGTAATGAGGCTGTGTATTTACACTACCTTTATGGCCACTTCATGGCCAAAGGACAGGAAATGAACAAGATGTAGTGGCCTTTCATATGTCAGAGTAATTTCACTCCCTTCCCTGTTTCATCACCGCCAGAGATGCAGGATATTGATCAAAGGAGCCCAGAGCGTGGTTTTATCTGCTATGTGTCTGCTGTTCACAAACCAAACTCTAATGTAGAGACATAACATCTTGTGGCACTTTGTGTTGATGACCAATAACTGTACATACAACATTGGTGCCACTGTATAAGGAGGATGTTTCAGGGATGGGTATTAATAGGCCACATTTACTTCAATGAGAAACTCCTGCGGGAAATATAGTATGTGCAGGCGCTATGCACGAGACAAGAAAATATTGATCTGAACCTTGTAATGCTTTACAAAAACATGATATAACACAATGACAATGCCCCCAGCTTTTCACTTTTTACAAGTTTCCCTCAATATGACAGCAAATTAATCACCTAATTTGTAATGCGTTGTGTTTCTCACGCTGGGTTATAAATAAAATGATCGTTTTCACAATGAAATTTCTACCTCGCTTCCCACTGAAAATGATCTTTTTGAAAGTATATCATCTGGAAAATATACTGTGCGCTTTGCATAACAACTCTAGCAATGAAATGGCATTTCTGCTTGCCTTATTGTTTTGATTTCCTCTTTTGTTTTTCTTGTTGGATACAGTTGAGTAGAAGGGAGTTGTAGTGTGTGTGCATCTCTTGGATAGTGTATTACTGTAGGTCAAACTAGGTCCTGCTGGTGGCTGGAGGCATCAGCCTCCTTACTCTGTCATGTTCTTTATTAATGGGCTTTTAGCAGAAGGCCAGGGGAAATAGAGACACACAGTTAATTCCTCAATGTTAGTCTTTGGCACACAAGCGATCCTCCTCGTCCAGTGAGCCGTCCTCTGCTGCTCTCATAGAAAGTACTGCGGAAAGGCCATCAAAATAACCCAGCCTTGGCATATTCTTGAGCCTTATGGTGTTTGTAGCGGAAATGTGGGTTCGAATTTTGCCTATATACAGTAAGGTGCGGATTTCATTTCACCGTTCCTTTTTCCAAATAATGCTATCATTTATTACTACTGGTCAAAAGTTTAGAAAAAGTGTTTTATCAAGTCTGCATTTATCTGATGAAAAATACAGTAAGAGCAGTAATATTGTTTTTCACTTTAAAATGCAAATTATTCATGTCATGACAAAGCTGAATATTTAGCAGCTATTTCTCTGATTTTGAATGTCACATGATCGTTCAGAAATGCATTGTCCCATATTTTGTTTTCTGATACAAATGTAAATCTAATTATTAAATCAAAATTAGAAGCAAAAAGACATAAGATGGTTATGCTTATGAGTAATGCAAGAAGAAACTGCTAATGTGAGGTAAGAAAAATGTATTTAAAGAGAAAGAGTTGAATTTTCTTACATTGCTGACATTTATGCATGTTTAGTGTGTATGTATTCATTTTAATACTTTTTATTACATATACATTCATGTACATTAATTCATCAGTGCAAATGGGGAAAATGTCATGAAATATATTTTCATCAAAATGTAACAACTTTATCTGTCTTTTCTTCTAATGTCACTTACAGAATGATGTTAGCAAATGCTAGCTAAATTAATAATGCCTAAAGATAATAATGTCTCAGATTTGGTCCATTGTGTAACATCCACTTATCAAAATTCAAGTATATGAATTGTTAATTTAAGTGTAGTAGCTTATTGCTTATTTAATAAATAAATAAAAGCCTTCCCTACAAATAAAAGAATGAAATCCCATCATATGAAATGTTAATTTAGGTGTTTTATTTAATTAAAAAGATACAAATCAAAATACAAAATCCCAGTAAATGAATTGGTAATGTAAGTGTGTTGTATATATATATATATATATATATATAGATATATAGATAAATAAATAAAAGTCTTCCCTGCAAATAAAAATATGAAATCCCAATATATTAAATATTTATTTAAGAACTGAGTTAAAAATTCATTAAAAATATATCTCGTCCTACTTATATATATATTTTAGAAATGCATCATATTATGAAAGCAAAGTTGCCAGCAAATGAAATTTCTTGTCAAATTTAAACCTGGTTTTGATAATGTAAGACAGTAGTTGACCCTTGATCTTTTGACCGTGAATATCTTCAAACAGAATCTGAAGCTTTTCATGATATGACCAGGAGAGACGTGAGCGGCGTAATTCATTGGCATTTGCATGAGCTTGGCACCCTAACACAGCGTTTGGAAGAGCGTCTGGGGTCGGTAAAGGTCACATCCCAGTAGGCTCCCGTTTCCTCTCAGCTGATAGCATATCTTGCCCCTTTCAATCGGCCTTGTCGGCACACTCTCCCCGATCTAGCGAGCATCAATCCGTCATCGACATCGAAGTAATGTGGGGTTGAGCTGCTCTTTGCTTCATCCCTGCCCTGAGTGACTGGGTTGTTGTTATGGCATAATGTGACTGTCAATCTGTTTATAATTGAGCTGTGCTCTATTTTGTCTCATAGCAGTGTGCGGTGAATGAGGGCTGGAGGGAGGTTGGGGCTTTCAGTTCATCCATCAGTGAGCTTCGCACTGGATGATTGCCGCTCTCGTAGACATTGTGAGGAAGATGGCCGCTGATGGCAGACTGTCTCACCTCTGTGGTCAGAAAATACATTTGACTCCTTTGGCCTGCTGAAGAGCTGTCTAAAATGCCCCCACAAAAGGAGATATAGCAGCTGCCCCCTCTCAAGTGTGATTGCTCTCATTCGAGGGAATATAAAGAGCCTTTGTTGTTTGCTCCGTCTCTACTGTACATGGGATTTGAGTGAGTGTGAGAGAGAAAAGAATTTGAAATTGAGAAGCAAAGCTGTATACATATATATGTATTTTTTAACAAATTACAAATTACTGAGCTATATCCAGAATTAAAGTATTTTTTTTCTACCTACAGTACAATGCATGTTTGAGACTTATATTTGCATTTATTTTGCCTTTTTAAAGGGCAAACTTCACTTATTTGTATGCAATAAATAAAAAATAAATAAAACAAATAAATAGGAAGCCAGTGCTGTCAAATAATAAATTGAAATGTGTTTATTATGTATATATTAAAACACACACACACACACACACAGAGTATATGCATTTATATATTTATTTTCTTATATTTGATATTATATACAAATATATTTTATATATATATATATATATATTTATTTATTTTTTTTTCTTAAATATATACATACATATATTTGTATTTATATATACATAAACTACACAGTATACACAAATGTATTATTTATTTATTTAAAATAAATACATGAGTAAATTCTGGTATACTTAATACATGATATTTTAGTATCACTCATAGACTACTTTTTTAATAATTTTACTTAGTTTTTAGTAGTATATTTAAATTTTAGTTGTGTGTTTTTATCATTATTACCTATGTATTTTTTTTAATGTCTGTATATTTTATTTGTATATTTTAATACTTAATATTAAATTAAAATAAATCTTGCAACAAGCTGAACTTTATTTCCGTTTTTCAGTTCACGTAACAAAATGTTTTTGTTTTTTTTTCATTTTTGTTTGAGATAACAGTATAGTTCCCCAGTCTATGCTAGATTTGCTTCTCAAAGTTAAGTGTATCTCTCTTTAATGATTTTTAGATATTTTACAGGAAAACAAGTTAAAGATGATAAAAATGCTTTCTGTGCTGTATGATACACCGAGCCAAGTCTGCTTCAAGCATAGCCCGGAGCATACAATACGTGGGATTGGTTTTAAATGGAAAGTACCCATATCATTTCATCATACATGGCTAGTCCGACATTCTATTTGAGTCGATGGATAGGATTGCATAGGTGACAGAGCCATAATGTATGTGGGAGAGACATTGTGCTTTGCTGATAGCATCCTGTTCCTAAGCAGTTGGAGTGGGCAGTGAGCGCTAATGTGGTACATTTTTCAGGCAATGTTCTGATGAATCTGATTTTAATGGTAGACATCACGCTGTTTTTGAAGAAAAACACATTCGGTCTCGCAACAGCTCTCCTGTAGAACACGACAGTCACACTGAATATATTACGAGCCATTAGACAGTCACACCGCCATCAACAACATGGCTTCAAGACGTGCTGATTCAGTCTCATATCCCACAAATCGCGTCTGCGTGTTATAAGTTGAAATCCCAAAATCACATAAAATGCAGTCAAAGCTCACATTTTGTCGATGGACTCCCTTTCTCTCGTGTTATTAATGAGAAGTGGGCAAATTAGTCACCCGTGCAAACATCAAAACAAACCTCTCTACTCTATTAGATATTAAATTCACACTAACAAGCTCGGCTGGTTTTGAGTGTGAAAAAAACAAGGCCTTGCAACTAAAACATATTTAGTGCCTGCTTGCATCTGAAAATTCTAGCTGGATTAATAGAACGTCTATAAATGAATGGATCTGAGTTATGAAGTTTTAATAATCCAGCTAGTATTCAAAAAAACACATTAAAATACAGTGTATTTCCTAAAGATATCATGGTTCTCAATCTTTTTGCCTCCATGGTTCCTCTATAAAAATATTCCACAAGAAGCTTTGGCTTCAGAAAATCCAAAAAGTCAATCAAAACAGCTTTTTGTAGTAATTTCCTATTCATAGCAGTGACATATCTAAAACCTAAGGAGGCAATCTTTGGTCCTGGAGGGCCATTGCCCTGCAGAGGAAAATAGAAATAGGAATAAAATAGAAAATAGAATAGAAAGCTACAGACAAGTGTGTCTGATTAGGGTTGGAGCTAAACATTGCAGGACAGTGGCCTTTCAGGACCAAAGTTTCCCAACCCTGCTGTATAGCACTAAACGTGTTTTCTTTATCATTACAAACCAATGAAGCTCTATTAATGCTGTTAAGCATTATTTTTGTTTAACGTAAACCGACATTATTCCGAATTTCTTAAAAGTTTGTGTCCCATGGAAAAAAGTCATACAGGTTTGGAGCGATGCGAGTAAATGATGATTCATTTTTGGCATGTACTCTCCCTTTAAGGCAAGAAATATTCCTTCGAGTCAAATCAGCTTAGATAAGGGACCTGAAATCCTCGAATCGCTCCTGCTGTGCAGCACCCTGAATTTCCGTCAGTTGAAAGTCTGCATTCTCCCTCACCGCTTCCTTGTAGAGTTACCTTAGTAATTCAAACAGATGGTCCATTTTCAGCTGCTTTCTCAAAGTCAGCGAGAAAACCCAAATTGCTGCTGCCAACCAGGCTCTTTTGTCTCTATATTGTCCACCTCGCTCACAGTCCCTTGTTAATTTCTTAAAAGAGAGTGCTGACGACAAAAGGTGTCTGTGATTCGCATCCGACTTCTCCATCCATGCACTTCAGCGTCCAGCTTGCGGTTCTCTGTAACATCTGCCTCGCGTCTTAAGTAGAAGCTTGAATGCGAAATGAATGGCGGCATTGTGTGAATAAAGGCCGTAATAACACATCCTCCTGAAAATGATGCCAGTATAATGGAAGCTCACATTGTTTTCTCTTCCCTCGTGAAAAAAATAAATAAATAAAAAAGGGGAACGAGACGGCTGCCGACAATGACAATCTGGCATCTAAAGGTTTTCTTTCCGCTTAAACGCTCAGATAAAGAGATGCCGCTCTAAGCTGGTTTCGTGAGCCGGTCTGTGTGGTTCTTTATCTGACTTTCATTCATGCGAGCGCTCGTTTATATTTCTTATAGCTCTTGCGTTAATTGCTGTCCTCATTAATGTATTTACCACAGACAGAGAGCCTCCCTATCATCTCTTTAGCAAAATCACACTATTGTGTAGAACAGAGCTAATGTGAACGTGTTCTTTAGCACTCGTAATGGGCAAGAGCCGGTTAATTGGTATCTAGGGAGAGCTCAACATATGTCCCTACATTGACAGCTGTAGCTAAATGGATAAATTGTGCATTTTTCACAGAAACACACTTTATGGAAACAATGTGTAATGATGGTTCCCATATCCTGGAGATTGTTTCAGTGATATATATTTAGGACTTTATGTGTCAACATACAGTACTAAAATCTGAAGTAATTACAGCCCTGATATAAGGCATGCAAAATCAACAAATTCAAACACTCTTAAATTGATAACATGTACCCTTCTGTAGCTTTTTTTCTCTTCGTGATGTCTGCTTAAAGGTTAGTAAATGGGAAAAAAATTTGAAAACACATTTTAGTTACATCATAATCTGATGTAGAATGTAGAGATAATTGGCTTCACCGGTAGTTTTGGCACATATTGGCATATTTAAATTGGCCTCTGAATAATAGCATCCAAAACTAATAATTACCTTACCTTAAGGTACGCCGTGTCGTTATTTAATACGCAAGTTTATATGTCGTTTTATTCAATATTGTGACATTTTATTTATTAGTCACATTATTATTATTATTATTATTATATTTAATTCTTTTGTATTAAAACATACTGGTAAATAAAACAAAACACTGACACTAATTTTAAAAAATTATAAATTATATAAATTATAACTATATATTTCAGTTCCTCTCACAGCAAACTAATTTTCAGGAAATGCGGTGATAAATAATTATTATAAATATATATTATATATTTATAGTGAATATAAATTGTGAATATTCGTTTTTATTTTTCTAGTGCAAATCCACTATATTTAATTGTTATCATATTATTGTGTCAAAACACATGTAAACACAAATAAATACAATTTGCATATCGATCATTGTGTGTGTGTGTGTGTGTGTTATACAGTATGCATAATATATTTTTTTTATTTTCATGATATAAATATACTTGGATTGATTGTTATTGTAATAATATTGAGTCAAAACACAAAGATAAAAATGTATTAAAATGATTTTGCTAATCTTTTTGCATAGTTTAAATAAAATTGCATATATCCGTTAACACACCAAAGCATTGTCATGTCATCAGTCATTAAAAGCAGTATCAGTCAATATCTAGCTTATTATTTCCACAAAAGTGAAAATAATTTCATGTTGATTTCCATGTCAGCTAATTAAATGCTAATGTATCTTTAAGACTTCTCTGTAAATGACCTGTTATCATTAATTAATCACTTCGGCTGTGACAGTATTGTTGTTCACATTTATCATTCATCAACTTTTTCAACTTTTTTTATGTCTAGTTGTAGCCTAATTAGGTCTAGTTTTTAAAGTTTGTTTTCCATGAGCAAACTAAGGATGGATTTTTATTAGAAGTGAAAGAGAAAAGACTGATTTCAGTCATACATCCTCTTTACATTTCTGTATATGATCTGTGATCTGAATGAAGTATAATGAGGGATCTGCGGCGATGACGAACAGTTCTAGGTGTATTCTGCTAGTGTTATTTCAGGGGCCTGTGCGCTGAGATTGATTGTGGTGTGCAGTTATAGGTAATGTTGTGTTGGCCATGACAGATGTTCATGCTCCAATGAGAATGAAAGTGAGAGAGAGAGAGAGAGAGAGAGAGAGAAGTGGCTGCTAAACTCTTGGGACTCTGCCAGATGCTTCAGGTCTCCATGACAACTCCCCACACTGCTCCTCTCCCTTTAAACTCTTATATATTTATTTTTTTTGTCAGCACTTCCAAAATAAGTTAATTAAAGCTGAGGAAAGGGAACATGCTGGGTGAGATGACAGGAGGTCTAAGATGAATTGTGATGGATAACTGCACTCCGTCATTTATTTATTTATGCCATCAGAAGCTCGCTGTAATTCCTTAATTGGTAAGCAGCGTGAATGATAAATGGTAATTTACAGAATATGTTATCTATCGCAGGAACTCTTTTTGTTGATGTTGTATAAAACGTCATATTAACGTGCATATTAAATAACGACATGGCTTCATAGGTATATTTAAGCAGTTTTATTTTTTACAGTCATACATACTGTATAATTTGTTATATTCACCTTTCATGACACAAGATACTTTTTTTTTACTTGTTTTCTATAAACTAGCTGAATACTAATATGAGGATTAATAATGATACACACCTTACATTTGCAAGCAACTCATAGTTAAAAGCCCCAAAATGTTTAATTATGTTTTTCATAATGATCTCTAATGAATACTGGATCCAGTCATTTTCTAGTGAGTCAGGCATATAAGATGGTAATCTTATAGTAATTACTTTCAAAAAGATAAAACAGACAGGCCACTCAATTTACAGCGTAACACAATATATTTGGCCTCTGCATGACATGGCCTCCTTTTTGCTGCTAGTAAATAATAGTTGAAAGGAAGCATTCAGCTGACTTAATATTGAAGGACGGATCTATGATGAAAAGGGGAAAATAGACCATATGGATTGACGTCGATGATGATGAAACTTAAATACAATATGCTGTCTAAAATCTATTTTGTTTAGTGTTGCTTTATGAAGAAAAAAGTGGAAAATAGACATTATGTATTGATGTTGCTGGTGATGAAACTTGAATTAAATAAGCAACACTAAATCAATTTTATTCTGCTTTGATGTATTCTGTGTAAAAATGGATATTAAGTGAGACAAATTAAGTTTAGATTCCAAGATCCATTGAAAAACTATTACATTTACTGATTTATTCATACATTTTCAAAAGTGACAAACTGAAGATTTTCTGTATTTTCCCTTTTTTGGAGAAATATTATTTTTAATATATATATTATTGTTTTTGCAGAGTCACTTTTTATTTTATTAATTAAATAAAATTTACTTTATTGTAATTGTCCTTTTGTCACTTATTTTATTACAGATTTTATTTGTCTTTTTTCTTCTTTTTCTTTTATTTCTGCAGTCACATATTTAATTTTTCTTCTTTTTTTCCCCTTTTTCTGTACAGTCGTTTTATTTTCTTTCATTATAAGTATATATATATATTAGCACTCTTATTGTCACTGTATATGTAGTAAAAACAAGTTTTCTCAGTGGATCTGTGACTTTCAACTTGATTGACATTTGAACTCCATCTTGTTATCTCCTATGTAAACTGGATCTACACACTCTGAAAATGTTTGGGATTGTACAAGCTACCACCAGACTTTTATATTAGATTGTAGCCATCAGAAATCAATCAGATTATGAAAAGAGCGTGTTTGCGGTTCGTTACCGAGGATTACTGTCCTCCCAAAACATTGGCAGCACTCATTGGTCAATACCCAAGAGGCCTTGTTGATCTCATTCAAAAAGGAAAGCCATTTCCAGCCAAAGATGGTGAATTTTGGGTTCATACTTTGCAATGCTGCTCATTTTGATCTTTTTTTATAACAGTATAAATCTACAGGTTTCTCATCCTGGCTCAAACTCAGCATCTTTGAGCTCTGAGCAGGGATTTGAACTTTTAGATGAATTGTACAGTGTGAGAATTGTTAACAACAGCAGACTTTTGTTCAGATACAGTGTGACGTCCACCCACAAACTGCATCGGACAACGTGGCCCCACTCCAGTCTCGCTTCCCTCTCCTTGATAATAGTATTTCTGCAGGAAGCGCAGGAGGAGAGATAGATAGATAGAGAGACAGGGAGATATGAAAAGGAGGAGGGGTTATCCATCAAAGGCTCCAACTAAGGTTCGGATCCTCCGTGAAGATTAGGAGTGTTAAAAAAGATGGATCGCTATTGTCACAGCTAAGCATCATCCCCAAATGCCTAAATTAAATCAAAAAAGTCTCTAGGGTGGCCCAAATTACACCAGTAATAACTGCAGTAGGGCCAGACCAGACCGGCTTCGCTCATTATTAGAACTGCACAGACAAGATTGTAAGCTTGACAAATTATTACCATTAGCTTGTATTAACTCAATTGATATGTGACTGGGAAACTGGGGCGGCTTTGCATGTGTGTTTGGCATAAGGGTTTCTCATAAAACACTTTGTTCAGGAGGTCGTTTTTAACAATTCAAATGATTTTCCCTTTAGCGAACCTAATTTTCATTACACAATTTTAGAGATAATTGACCCTGTTGTGTGCCGCTGTCATTTTTGCTTCTGCTAACATTGTTTCACGCAGGACAATCAGTCACTCTCTCATGTTTAATTACTATCCATTCAAATTAATGTGCCGTGGTTTTGTGAAGTTAAAGCTCTCTTTATTCACTGTCTTTTAGTGGAAAAGAGGAGTGTGAACATTGTGCTTCTTTTGTGTTTGTCGTAAACGAGTCATTAAAAAATGATTGAATTTACTCACTTGTTTTAAAAGTGCTTGCAATCAAATTATTTTAGCTATATTAAAAACAATTTTGACTAAATTTCAACATTTTTATTTAAATGTAGCTGTAATAAATTTAGTTTTGTTTTTGTGTATAACTATTTAAAGTCAGAATTGCGAGATGTAAAGTAAGAAATGCGAGATCCAAATGCACTTTATTCACAAACGTGGTGAAACTGGCATGGTCACACAACAGCAAACAGTTAAATCCAGGCAAAGGCAAAATTTATATTCCGCAGTTCTGAGAAAAAAAAGTCAGAATTGTGAGATAAAAAGTCGCTTAATTGTATGGAATGAGTTTGTGCATGCGTTGTGTACTACATATTTCAAAATTATATAATTACATAATTTGTATATAAGACCTACTATTAATGAAAAAAGCCATGCAAGTTTTTAAAGAGAAGACACTTTTAAATAAAATGCAAATTAAAGTAAAGTACAATTATTTCCAACACAAACCTAGTTTAGACAGTAGCAGTACATCTTTTTTTTTGTGGTTGTTTGTTTTTTTTTCGACAGAGAAAACATTTATTTATTTAATTATTATTAAGTTATTAAGTACTAAATTATGTTACATATACTGTATATAAAACTGTACTTGCAGATTACAGAATATAATTTTAATAAAATGAATGGCCACTTAAGCGTTCTTAAAGAGAGTTTTTATGAATGTCAAATTAAAAGTTTTACTTTTAAATCATTGTTTGTCGTGAGCTAAAGTACATTGATTTTAAACACAAACATATTTTTAACAGTCTACAAATAATGTTTTGTGTGTTTTCAGCAGGGGAAAACCCTTTTATTTATTTTAAATAAATTTAGACATTAAGCATAAAGTATAGAATTTATATAAATTATGTATGAATGTCAGATTAAAAGTTTTATGTAAGCTACATTTACAATATTTTACTATGTTTTAAAGTTATATTATTATGGTGTGTTGACTAAGTTATTAAAGCACACACAAATGTCCTTGATTATAATTTTTCTGACATTTGCACACTAATAGATTTTAAATGTGCAATTAAATGTGTAATTACAAATCTATTTTAAAACATGACATTTACAATTTAATAGAAATTATATTAAATTACATTTTAGCTTATAATAGCATTGCAATTAAGCACTTCAACCATATTGTAAACACTTTAGAATTATGACATTATGGGCCGGTTTCCCGTACAGGAATTAGATTAAGCCAGGACTAGACCTTTGCTAATTTAGGACATTTAAG
>JAUCMS010000025.1:7299362-7310553 GCA_032357445.1 Enteromius radiatus
TGATGTATTTTAAGATATCTCAGTGCAAGCCTTTGCAGTTTATACAGCTCTTAACATTTATTTTAATCTAGGACTAGGACTTCCCTGTACGGGAAACTGGCCCTATATGTTTAAGTCTAATTAAAATAGTTTCTCTTTAATATAAATGTAAATAAATAAAACATTTTAATTTAATAGTAGTGGTTAGAAGACAATACATTCAGGTCACACTTATATATTATATAAGTATTTTATTTCCATAAAGAGTAATCTTTCTAAAAGTATGCTAAAGTGTACTTTTCTTTTACACAGTGGTGAATAAATGAAGACAAGGTTTTAATTTTAGGTGAACTGTCACTTTAAGTGATAGCACAGTTTTTTTGTTCTTAGATTCAGGCTTATTGGTTTTGACACTTCATAAGCAGTATTACAGAAACACTGCTTCTATTGGCTGGCTTCAAGCATGTAACCATAAAACACGTCTTCGCTTTTGCACCAAACAGGAGTATGTCCTGTCCTTGTCTGTATCTGACAGGTCTACATCCACCTTCGATGAAATTGCGAGAGTCTCATGGAAGTAAGTCTTTCCAATCGTGTGTTCCTGGATAATCCTTCAAGGCTTCACTATTCTGCTGCCATGACAATGAAACAAAATGCACTAACAGAGCTGGCACAGAGCGTGCAGAGCCCTTGGGGAGACAGCTCAGTTTTTGACATGTTTCTGAGATGTCTGTAATCCAGTCTGGCAGCTGGCAGCACTCCTAAGCTAAGCTAAGTCCACCTTGCATTAGCATACATTTCCTTTGCCACGGAAATCAATATGAACAAAAGCTAATTACTAAGCCGTATGCTTAGCGCAGAAGGTGCTCGTCTGGCCGTGCCGGCTCAGAGGGCTAGAGAATGTTAGATATGGTCTTTACATAACTTCCTAATAGTCAAACTTGCTAAAGTAAATGTCGATTGGAATAGATCAGTGGCAGCCGGTGTGTTTTATGTCTTGGTCTGCTATGTTATTCGTGGCTTTAAAGACAGTTCAACCCAAAATTTTCCCCTATTGTGTGCGTGTGTTTACTTGTTTATACCACTGTCAGGACAAAATGTCATTAAAATCTGAATTTTTTTGACATTTTGATGGGTTTTTTAACTTAAAAATAGTAAATGACATTTATCTGAAAGTGTAACAATGCAAACAGGTTTTCTGTAAGGGGTGGGTTTAGGATTAGGAGATTTGTTTTTGTTTTTTTAAGGAGGTTTGGTTAGTAAAAATGAATAGGCATCTATGGAAAGTCCCCTCAAGTCTTTGTGTTTGTCTGTGTGTGTTTTGATGATAATATATTATAAATGACAATATATAATAAAGATGATGATTTAAAAAAATATATTTATTTATTAATCTATTTATTTTTTAAAAGATCTTTTGCAAAATTATTGAGATATTACATTTTGTATTTTATTTATTTTTTAATTTGATGTTTTTTTAGCTATACAGAAAGAAGAAAAAATATTAAGTAATATTAGTAAGTTTAATTACATTTATTTATTATTTAAGTTACTTGGATTTCCACTTTTCTTTCTTTCTCTTTGAATTTAAATTTGTATTTACTTGTTTATTTTTCTCTAATA
Organism: Enteromius radiatus; assembly: GCA_032357445.1. Taxonomy (NCBI): domain Eukaryota; kingdom Metazoa; phylum Chordata; class Actinopteri; order Cypriniformes; family Cyprinidae; genus Enteromius; species Enteromius radiatus. The sequence continues at coordinate 7,300,965 of JAUCMS010000025.1, forward strand.
AATAATACATATTATTTTGAGTTTGTTACTTAATAAATATTAAGTAATTTATTTATTTATTTAGAATATTTATTTATTTACAAAATCATTTAGATATTGCATTTTGTATTTATTTATTTTTTTTTATTTTTTTTTATTTGCTTTTTTTAGTTATACAGAAAAAAGAAAAAAATATTAAATCATATTAGTAATTTTAATTACATTCTTTTATTATTTAAGTTACATTGCATTCTCTTTTTTCTTTCTTTCTTTCTTTCTTTCTTTGTGTTTGAATTTAAATTTGTATTTGTTTATTTATTGATTTATATGTAATAAATAAAACTTTTTTTTCAGTTTGTTTATATATATATATATATATATATATATATATATATAATTCATACTTTTTACCTCTCCATAGATAGATAGATAGATAGATTTAACCACTTTTACTATACAAAAACTATTAAACTCTCATGCTGATGATCTAACAATTAGCAAAGTATATACGCTTTTGATCAATAATATATGATAATTGGATTAACAATCCTGTTTGATAAATAATATATCCTGTCAGCTTGATGAAGATCATTACCAGCCAGCAAACCTTCAGGACGAGTTTGTGGAAATTTGTAACAGCATGCCAGTTATTTGGCACCGTACATGCAGCGCAGCCTTGTCCAGACAGTATTTCGGATGAGCAGACTTAAATTATCTCTAATGAAAATCTATGCCATTAGTACATGTGTAATTAGTGGCGAGCCTGTATTGAAACCCTTGAAAGCCATGGCCTTCTGGCTCTCTGCCTGCCCTTCTATAAGACAGTCTAAATCCTCATTAGCTGCATGGCGTCCTCCTTTATGAGCCCGGCCTGTTATGTTACACCTTTCATCTACTCTACAGAGCCTGTCGGTGATCATTAATGGAGTTCTGAAGCTCTATTAGCTTTATGCTCATGATGAATTGATAAGATACTGTACTCAAGTGCCCTGTTGGAAATATCCTGTAGACAGACTTCTTATCTTTTTAAAGCTTGATGTTGTAAACCATTTTCTGCTTTTGTGTATAAAAGCGATGCTCGTTCTGCTAAACCTCTCTCTTTACAGATATACATGTTTGCTGGTTCATTTTAAGTGAACTGCCCCTTTAAAATGCTCTTAATTTAGGCAACAAATCTGTACATTTTGCATGATTAAAGGGAGATTTCAGAAAGAGCTGTGCCCAGGCCTCTTGGCTGACAGACATACTGAAACTAATAAAACATCACCCGCTTTGGGTATTAGCTAGCTAAACACACACATACTGAGCAAATAAATAAATGTGCTAAAATCCGAGCAAGTTAGGCTTTGAATAATAATCGTGCAAAGCATGATACTGAAGCATAGCTTTTTATGACATGTATCTTGGCTTTAATATCATTAATTTCTCTAATTCTCTAATCTCTGTTTTTAATTGTTTCTCTTAGAGAGCAGTGTGATTAAATGAAGAACGAGCAGACTTGTTGAAGTCTTCTGATTATCAGCTTTTTAAATAAATGAATAGTTTTCTTCAGCAAGGTTGCATAAAACTGATCAAAATTTAACGCAAATACATTTATAATGTTTCTTTTTAAATAAACAATGTCCTTTTCAACTTTTTTCATCAAAGAATCTTTGAAAAATTATCATGGGTTCCACAAAGGTTTTTAATGGCAAAATTGGTTTTAACATTGATTAGAATTAAATGTTTCTTAAGCAGCAAATCAGCATCTTAAAATGATTTCTGAAGGAATGGAGACGCCTAAGACTAGAGTAATGATGCTGAAAATGCAGCTTTGCATCACAGGAATCAATTTTAATTTAAAATATATTCAAATAGAAAACAGTGATTTTAAATTATAATACTATATACTAATAATGCATAAGAGACTTATTTAAAAAATATTAATAAATCTTAACTTTTGAACGGTAGTGTGTTTGTGTGTGCGTGTTGAATATTACTGAAAAGTGTTTACACTGTTCTTTTCCATAAAATATTGTCTGTGGCCTCTCAAATTCCAAAAAAAAGCTTGTGTGCTCTATTTGTAGTCTGCCTATTTAAAATTGATGCACCATTTGGTTACAAGATAACCCAAAAAGCAGTGCCGCCTGTTGTCATAGACATGACGCAAATGAGATTGAAAAGAAATTCATAGAGATTTGGGTAAACAATGACAGAAATGTCATTTTTGGCTGAACTGTCCCTTTAAATCTCATGAGCTGTGAGCAATAAAATCTGACAAGACAATGTTGTTTTTAGAGAGCACTCTTGATAGTTGTTTAGAATAGCACTGGACGAATAAATCCCAGCAAATTGTGCCAAATTCTTCATCCACCATCTTGTGTGATCAGACTCTGTTTAGTATTTTTCAGTGATGCTGTTGTCTCTCATATCCCGAGTGTGCCCAAGTGAGCCCGTCCCCTGATGAGAGAGAGCTCTCAGCTCAACGCAGACAGAAGATTGAGAGGCAATGGGGTGACAGCTATTTGCATAATGCTGGGGGAAAAAGGAAAGTGCAAACAAGTCGTCTTGCCATCACTTCCTGCCTTAACCGCCTGCGTCGCTGGATGGCAAATGGCATGTTCCCTTGTACACCCTAAAAAAAAAATAATGGTTCCAAAAAAGTTGTTTTATTGTAATAGAATAACCATTTAGGGGTTTCCAAAGAACCTTTCAGTGAAGAAGCTTTATCCACTTTAAAGAATATTTTGTGCAGAAAGGTTCTACTCTTTTAAAGTAAAGGATTTTTTATTTGTACAAATTACTTGAAAAGCATCCCATAGGTAATCTTATTCATTTGATTGCATGAGTAGATTACATATATATAGGGGTCAAATTTTCAAGTTGTGCGGGAAATTGACATGACACATTGTTGCGTCATTTGCACACTTTAACAAACTCTTTAACAAACAACACAGTCTCACTCCAACTTGTCACATTTTGACGCTTAGTCAAGACCCTTTTTAGTCGCTTTTTGAAGCTCAAGGTACCCCTTTTTAGTAGCTTTTCCAGATGAAGGGTCCTCCATTGCTTTCTGTTGTTTGGCTTAATGTAATGGATTGCATGCATATATAAATTTAGTCATCATTTATTGGGGCACCAAACCCTACCCCTACCTCAAGCCTACCCACCTCTGAACAATATACAGTAAACACACACATGCAAATGCAGTTACAGATGACACAAATTGTGAAGTCTTCTGAAGCCATACGAAGTCTTTATGTGAAGAAGAGAGTAAAACACATGGTTTTAATCACTAAAAATGATCCCGCTCCGTTAACACGCTGTCATCTCATTCAGAAAACATACTCCCATCCCTTAGCATCAGCAATCGTTTACGAGGCACACAAGAGCCAATGGCTTTCTCAACCAACGTTGACATAAGGATTCTTTTAGCAGGATTTTTTGAAATGGCACAGGAAGTATGCAGAAGAGGGAGACAGCGACCGCGTTTATTCCTCTCACAAATCAATTGTTTTGCCTCAAAAGACTTGGAATATTAATATCTTTCAAATAAATGATGACTGTAGTTGTATCTGCCTGCTATATCTTGAGACTGTGTTGCAACAAAGGTTCTATGGTCTTAAAGTAAAAGTTAAAAAACTGTGCACAATTTTTTCCACAACACTCTTGAAAATAAAGGTGCAAAAGAGGGTTTTCACAGCAATCTGTAAATTCCGTCGTGACCCCGAACGTGACCGATTAAAATGGAACCTTTTTTTTTTTCTTGAAGAACATTTTAATACCGCATTGATGTGCAAGCCATTCAGCAAAGAGCTAATTTACACATCCAGTATAACATATTCAGTTATATTAGAAAATGGTGGAGGTAATTGTTTTTGCACTTGTACGAATGATACGAAAAACATCCCATTGGTAATCTTAATCATTTTTTTTTTTTGCATGAGTAGATTACATACACAGTCAATTGGAAGATACAAATTCACACTGATTGCCTCAAATGTGTAATATTCAAGATGAAACAAAACAGCTTGAGCAGGAAATTAGCATGATGTGTCACTGCGCAAACCAATCAGCAAAGAGCTCTAGAGTGAGTATTCACGCTATTTATCTATCTCACACATTTTAGAGAGTCTCACAACACAATACACAAGCTTTAACGTATTTGACGTAATCAGCTTAGTTTACATCTGGAGGAAAGCACGCACATGTACGTAATCTGTTGTTGTTTACACCTAGTACAAAGCGTACGCATGCGTTGTGATGCTCAGAAGATGTAAGTTAGGGAAGAAGAATGGTAAATGGAGTAAATTATGTTATTTTTGTTTTCTTTGCGCAATATTCTCGTAGCGTCGCAAAACTGAAGTTCATCCACTGATGTCACATGGACTGATTTACGGATGTATTTACTACGTTTCTGGATCTGTGCTCATTTCATTTGTGTTTGTCTATGGAGGGTCTCTGATTTCAGCAAAAATATCTCAATTTGTGTCCCAAAGTTGAATGAAGGTCTTATGGGTTTGGAACGACATGAGGGTGAGTAATTATTGACAGAATTTTCATTTTAGTGTGAACTAACAATTTAAAAATTCTTAAAATAACCTTTTTTTTTCTTATCGTGAAGAACACTTAATCGAAAGAAATGTTTCCACTATAAGGAACCTTTTGATCATTGAAAAGGTTCCACGGATTATAAAGGTACTTCATGGAAACATCAACACCAGTAAGAAACTTTATTTTTAAGAGTGTAAACGCTAGTGCTGTGGACAAGACGTGCATCATACAACAGTCTGTAAATTAGTGGGTACTCTTTAACCATATTTAAAGCCATCTGTGTTTCAGTCAAAACCCGTCCCTGCGGAGACGCAGGGGAATGTTTTTTCCACCAAGTAAACCCTGACATGAAAAGCCAGACTACGTCAACATGCTAAGAATATGCTACAGAGCCACACTGTGCGCGTGTGGTTAAGGAGCAGCTTTGGAAAGGCTGCGTATCGATTGTGCCGAGTGGATTGTGTTTGAGGCTGTAGGCGCTGCAGAAGCGGAGGTCCCCTCTCTTTCTTGTCACAGCTCAGCTCCTTTTAATTAAATGCCTTGCAGTCGTGGCTGAGTGTGAATGTGAACGATGAGCGGCATGGACGGAGTCTGCGTCGCTTCTCCAGCCCCCTTCCCTTCGCTTGACCTTTCCTCATTTACCCCCGATGCTGCCCCCTGAGCACTTCTTTTCAGAGTCTTAAGGGTCTTATTTCCATTTTTCCTTTCACCTTAATTTACCCAGCTGCTTTTGTTAGACGTCTTCAGCGACGCTACACTCGCGGCTTGCGGGTTTACCTGACCTTCTTTATAGCAGCCTCAGGACTGAGTCGGTTTCATTCTAGCCAAGCAGGGATCATTACCGGGCTGTTGATTTTGTTGCCGTATGTAGAAATCCTTCATATGAGGCTTTATTAACATAAGTACTGCCTTAGATGTGTTTTGGCCATCGCCTGTGGCCATCGAGAGGCAGATTCACAGAGCATGTGTGCTCTGAATGGGTCCAGAGAGAGTCCTCTGCAGCTGGAAGCTGTGGCCTACTCAGAAATATTCACCGGAGAGCTGAGATAGATACATCAATATACATAATGAACTTGGTGTCCGTGCGGAGTTGGGGCACTTAATTAAGCTGTCTTAAAATGGTCGGCTTGCCAATAATGGATGCGGAATAACAATGGAAATTTACCGTCTTAGTCCAGTGCTGGAGTCATTGGGTGCATGTGTGATTGCTGTGTGTGTGGGGGTCTTCTGAAGTGAGCGGGATAATCGCCTCTCTGGATTGGGTTTTTGTTTTCATTATATATTAATGTGACGTTTTATGAGTTAAGGGCACTTGAAATACCATTATCCTACTGTATCAAGAAGAAAACAGTATTATTGTATTGTGCACCGTTTGTTCATTAACACATTGTTAATTGATTCCAAGCCATATAATTAAGAGTCAGCCATTCAGTTCAAAGAAAGAAAGAAAGAAACGATCAATCAATCAATGCAGTTGTTAAAAACCACACAACTGATGACTGCCACTTGAGACTTTTATGTACTGTAGTAGTAGAAATAATAATAATGATAATAATAATAGGTTTAATCAGGGCTGGAAATGAGGGGGGAAGCAGGGGGGACTGAGTCCTGGGAGTGAATTTGGAGGGGGGACGGCATTTCATTTCCAAATGGTTAGGCTTAATTTGAAATGAAAGTGATTTCTATATATTATCCATTCAAAAGACTATGAAAGCGATCCCAGCAAAGAGTTTAGAAGCTTCTATAGTCTTTGTCCCAGTTCTGCACATTAATGTAGCACTGTGTTTACGGTTCTCTGCGCTATAACGTCTTTAGCCATAAAACCTGCAGACTACAGTCAGTAGAAATGCTTCTCTATCGCTGTGGGTCATGCTCCTCACAGGACAGATCTGCAGAGCAGACTGCAGTTTTTGTCATTCATGGTAACAAAGAAAGTATAGAGATGCTGTAACTGATAAATTAAGTGTATGATGTAGAGAGCCTCATTCATTAAAATGGTAGTTTCTGAGATCGTGAGGAGAGCAAGTTTGCAAATGTGAAACTTTTAAATAAAATTTATTTAACACTTTTATACTTTTTTAACATTTTATACAAAAGCTAATATTAAGTGACTTACATTTTGGACCACCGTTGCTTGCTCTATTTCATCAACAAAAGTTAAAAAGTTGAGCCACTGCAAATCTAGTCTCACACACAGATTAGTTTATGAATGAATCTTTGCTTTTGAACAAATGTAGCAAGTCGATGATTCAATGACCCAAGAGAGTAAATTGCTTCATTACTAAATGAATCAACTGTTTAAATGAATCGATTTAATGGATGATTCAGTGACAAAGACAGCGACTTACTGCTACCTACTGACGGGTTCAGTTATATTCTGTACATTCTGTAAATATAATTAAACTAATGCTCATTGATGTCATTGATCAGAAAGTCTCTGTTCCTTTTTTTCTTTAGTAGGTCCACTTGTCCTTAAGAATGTAATATTAAAAACTAACTGTAAATGTTTTTGCATAGTGTAAACTATAACACTGTTTCTAGTAGACAATGCACAACAACGCCTCTAAGGAGAGCAAATCTTCCTCAGAAGCTGATGGTCAACTTTTATAGATGCACTATAGAGAGCATATGGACTAATTTGTATTTGGTAGTTTTACCAAAGCCCTGTGGCAAACACAGCAAAGTAAATCGTTAATACAGGACAGGACATTGTTGGTACAAACCTACTATCACTTGAACACCTCTATTTAACCCCCTGTTTGAGAAGGGTGAATAATATCATAAGTGACTTCACTCCTCCCATCTGGATTTTTTTCATTCATTCAAAATTTGAGGAATTTATCCTTGTCTTCTCGAACAGAATGATCCATTTATCTCACATGTTTGTGGTTGTGAGTTTATATCTGTAGAGCTGTCCTTAATAAAACGGCACAAAAGATGTAAGAACTAGGCTGTTGAGATGCCAAGTCCTCTCCAGGCATGCACTTATCTGTGTCTCTTAGAATGACCATTTTCTTTTCACGACACTCTGTTAGCCAATCAAAATGTCTCTCACAGTTAGTTTTGCTCAAATGGAGCACTTGCCTGGACTTTTTTGATCTCTCAGCCAAATGAGAGGTGTCTTTTCCAAGGAGCAAGTGTTTTCAGGCTACTAAAACAGTGTGAAGTCTGCTATCTAGGTATGTTGAGAAGCACAGTCTGTGTATTCCACTGGTCTGTCTCTTGATTGCAGGGCACATCAAATGGGTGCTCACTTAAAACCTTTAATGGCAACCCTAAGGTTGTAACTTGCTGTGAAAGCTACAGTACAGCTCTTTATTTGTGGCTTTTCCAAGTGCAGTTCTTACTGAACTTTTCCACACTTGGAAAGAGGAATGTGAAAATGTGTTGTGCCATTCTTTTCTTTTCGGGTTGTGTGGGTATATACTGCCTCACTAGAAGAGTTCCTACGTTTCTATTAAGAAACACATTTGCGGTATGAATAGTGCTTGAAAAATAACACACATCAGTGTCCTTTCCTCGCAGAGCATGAGGTGCTCGGCAAGTAATGCAGTGCATAATCATTGATGGCATAGGTTTCATTTGAACCCTGTCTTCTCATAGCGGTTGACAAATGTCACTGGTATAAAATGGGCATATATTGGCCAACTCCGAGCTGAGAAGTTGCGACACACTCCGTTTTGTTTATTTAAAGGAATAGTTCAAAATTAAACTTTGCTGAAAATTCTCTTATACTCAGGCCATTCGAAATGTAGAAATTTATGTCACTTGCTAACTACTGCAGTGAATGGGTGCCATCAGAATGAGGTAAAAACATCACAATAATCCACAAGATAAATGATAAATGATAAAAACATCACAATAATGATAAAAACATCACAATAACCCACAAGTAATGCAAGTAATTTACAATTTTACTCAATCCATCATGGTAGAACTTTGTTTAGCTTCAAATGGTTGATATAAGTCTTCTATAAATAACATTGCTTTCTCCAATATGTACAGGTCAAGCAACTGGAGGAAGCGTTATTATAAATTATGGACTATTTTCATCCAGAAGTGAGTAGAATTTAAAGTTAAAATGCCTTAATAATAGATTTGTTTGTTACAAACAATTCATAAGATGTTTAACTGATGCACTGGAGTTGTGTGGATTATTGTGGATTGGGATGTATTCATCAGATGTTTGAAATCTCATTCTGACGGCACCCATTCAAAAGTACTAAAAAAAAGGGCTGTCAAACAATGAATCTCGATTAATCGCATCCAAAATAAAAGTTTTTGTTTACATAATACATGTGTGTGTGGTGTATATTTATAATCCTATTAATATATTTAAGAAAATCTAGGGGTCATATGATGTGATTTCAAGTTTTCCTTTCTCTTTGGAGTGTTACAGGCTGTTACTGCATAGATAAGATCCCTAAAGTCTCAAAACCAAAGAGATATTCATTACAAAAGTTACGACTCGTCCACGCCCTCCTAAAACATCTTGTTTAAACATGCCCCCACTTCTCTACGTCACTGTGTGGGCTTATTTTCATAACATCGCCCAGTTGTTAGTCACACTCAAGTGTTGTTGACGGCGCTGTGTGTCGTTATGAAAGTGAAACTAATTTGTTTGTGCTTCCAAAAGGTGGACACAACTAGAAATCAGTGGTCAAGTTGTATTTACAACACTTTTTCAACCCAAATATTCAGATGTGTTCAGTGAATTTTACGGAGGATTGATTCTTGAACCTACCTGTAACAGAGCATCCTTCTGACTCATAACCTATAAGTAAGTTACATTTTCTTATTAATCTCATCGTACATGCATATAATGCACATTGTACATGTGTACAGTGACAATAAATGTCATTCTATTCTATTCTATTCTATTACGAAACCTGACTCATTAAGTCAACGGTTTAAGTTTTTATTTGTATTAGAGCTGTCAAACGATTAATCGCGATTAATCGCATCCAAAATAAAAGTTTTTCTTAACATAATATATGCGGTTATGCTGTGTTTATTTATTCTGTTTATATTAAAACACACATGTACAGTATATATTTTGAAAATATTTACATGTAAA
>JAUCMS010000025.1:7333656-7357109 GCA_032357445.1 Enteromius radiatus
TTTTTATTTATGTGAAACGTCAGCGGAAGTGACGTCAAACAAGATCGCATAGAGCACCTTTAAAATGAATCAAAACTACTGTCATTAATTTTCAACCTCGTGTTGTTCCAAACCTGTAAGACCTTCGGTGATCTTTGGAACACAAATTAAGATTTTGTTTATTACATCAGAGAGCCATCTTATCCTCTATAGACAGCAACACAACTGAAATTATCATAGTAAATACATGAGTAAAACAGTCCATGTGACCAATGGCTCAACTCACCATAAGAATTTATGTTTATTTTTTGCGCAAAGGAAACAAAAATCACATAATTTACACAACTGTTCTTTTCTCCTGAGTTACGTCTTCTGTCATTTTGGAGAGTATGACATCACATAAGCATACGCACGCTGTAACATATTTGACGTAATCAGCGTTGTTTACATTCGGAGGGAAATCACGCATATGTATGTAATCTGCAGTTATTTACGCCTAGGGCAAAGTGTGCGTATGCATTCTGATACTTTTAAAATGGCAGAAGACATAACTCTTTGAGCAAAAAAAAAGTATTCATGTAGTGTTGCAAAATTGATGTGACATGGACTGTTTTACCAATGTATCTGGGATCGTTTCAATTGTTTTGCTGTCTATAGAGGGTCAGATAGCTCTCTGATTTTGTCTAAAATATCTTGTTCCAATATGTGTTCCATAGATGAACGAAAGTCTTAAGGATTTGGAATGACATATTAATGGAACGAGTAATTAATGACAGAATTTTCATTTTCATTTTGCATACGGTTTGAGAAAAAAATGAAATAGCGCCAAAATCCTGCAACATCGCATAGAGCACCTTTAAGTAGTTGCAATTTTTGGGTGAACTAACCCTTTAAGGCTGCATTTATTTGTCCTGTAATACAGTAAAAACTTGAAATATAGATTTTTTTTAAATACTATATTTTAAAATGCCATTTATTCAAAGCTAAATTTTCACTAGCCGTTGCTCCAGTCTTTGAAATAGAAATTCCAAATGGAAGTATTTATTTTTTTATAAACCTGTTGTAATATTATAAATGCCCTTACTCTCACTATTGATCAATATAATAAATATTTTATACATATATATGAATAAAAGTTTTAACATCTTTCATAAAAAAATAACAAATTTACCCCAGTATTTTCAATCTTTTATTCGTTTTACATAAATCTTTCAAAGTGCATGAGTTAGGCTTTTTCTTTCTTTTTGTCTGAATATACGTCTCAAAGTAACAAATCTGTCTCACCTTGTAAGTACTTTCCTGCACCAAAGTCATTGTCTTTTTTATTTCCAGCATCCTACGCTAACCAGGAGATGAGCAATTAGCACAGATCCTCTTGAACTTTCGCTAGCTCCTGTCCCGTTACGTCCAAGACCGCTAATTACTTTCACATCTGAAACTCATTCGTCCGAGGGCTCATTTCATAACCGCTACGAAAGGGTGGTCTGACACCTGGGGAGGAGGAAATTGATTTTCCTGTCAGAAAGGGCGTTATGATAGGAAATCTAGCTCGCCGTGGCTGGAGACACCTGCTCTCTCAATGGCAGCTCTCCAGGGATCGGAATCTAAATTAAACAGTTTTAAAGTGTCAGTACAAGGATTAAGGCCCTCGAGGGGCCACCTTGGTTGGGTGCTGGCTGCTCCGTCGTGCCTGTGTTAATTTGCGAGGGTGGCATATCAGGGCCAGGGTAAAAACGGAGCTGTCAGTGCTGCGGGCATAATCACAGGGAGAAGATTTTCTAAAGTCGGCCCTAAAGGCCACCTGTTCTTGCAGCCAGCAGAAAAGTGCCGCTCTCAGGCCCTGATTGAACATGCTGTCCGAGCACAGCATCGATTGGACGGAAAAATGGATGGGCCGCGGGCAGCGTGCGGGAGGACGGTTTGGACAACACAAACACCAAGGTGACAGGAGGGTGCGCTGGGGGCCACGGTGTGTAAGGATATGAGACGGTGAGAAATGAGCCGTGTTGGGCGGCCCCGGTGCCTTTCACTCGCCGATTTAAATGGAAAAAAAATGTTCAGGGCATTTGCAACCACCTCGTTTGTTGTACAGAAACACCTCCAGCTTATGGTCATTTGGCAGCATTCTAGCACCGTTTTCCTGCCATCAGTGGCCCGCGCAGCAGTTCAAACAAAATGAAACGCATTTGTCACTCTGCGTTCTCGCTCGCACGTAATGTCAGCGGCGGGTCGGAGTGTTAACTACCACCGGATTTTTTTAACAAGAAAGAGATGCCCTCCTGCCCTGGTCTTGGAGTTGGAGTGGAGGGATGGAGGCTCTCTGGAGGTTGAAAGTTCAGCTTGGATAATCAGTGGATTGAGGAGCTCATTTCGAGGCGGCGGCAGAGGTTTTCTGCCATCTGTGTTCGCGGAGGGCACTGAATTGAATGGAAATGAAGAGTGATTAATTCTCTCTAGTGGAGGCTGCTGAATCCTTGACAGTCAGGCTGTTTGAAGAGCATGAGATACTGAAGCAGGCGAGTGGGGACTAAACCCACCGTTTCTTCAGATAGCAGGAAACGGTCTAGGTTAGTGGGATGAGGTAAGGCGCATTGTCAGAGAGGGTCTCAGATAGGAGTATTTATCAGACTGAGTTTCAAATGCGCTTTGTTTGCAATTTAGGTTGCCCATTTATTTGGAAAATTAGGTGAGATAAAGGGTTATGAGTAGTGAAATCAAGGTTATACAGCCTACTCAAGTGTGATGAAATATGAATGTCTTGGGGATACGTTACAATAAGGTTCCATTTCCAGTTTTGGTTTACATATTATACTGTGGCAACATCTCCAAGATGAAGAAGAAAAAAAAAAAATCTATATAATATATTAAATATATGTCCAACTGACATGCTACTTCAAAACATAGAAATAACTGACTTAAAACCATTTTTTGTTTGTTTTTTAATGTTGGTGAAAATAAGACTTTTGCACAGTACTGCACATGTATGTATGTATGCATGTATTGTATATAACAACATATTTTTCTTAAATATATACATGCATGTAAACTATTTTTGAATTTTTATATTGGATGTGATTAATAGTGATTAATTGTGTTACAGGCCAAGTTCATTCCAAAAATATATGAAGAGATTATTAAAAACAAGACAAGTCACCTTTATTTTTATAGAAAAACAGTAAAATACAGTAAAATAACATTAGTGATGCCGTAAAGCAGCTCAGTTTAGTTCATTGTTGATTCAGTTCAGTTTAATGACTGTATTAAAAAAGTTCATTCATTATTAAACAAGTTCAATTCAGTTACTGTATAAGCAGCTGTACAGTTATGAGACGAATTTGATTCAGCTATAAAGCAGCTCTACAGATGAAAGAAGAATAGTGTCATCATCCAGCTCGATTTAGTACAAGTTTTGTTCTCATCCAATAGTGTCAGTGCCGTCAAATCAATAATATTACTTAATATTAAAGGGATACTTCACCCAGTTGACAGTAGACATTTATTTTCTATAGTATTTTTTTTACATTGGTCATTGGTTTGCAGCATTCTGCACATATCTTTAACTTAAACAGGTTTTGAGTAAATGATGAAAGAATTTTCATTTTTGGCTTGAAATGCGAAGAGCAATAGAAACCCAAACTCTATCAGGTAACAGAAAAGGAGAAAAATCCTTTGGGAGAGACTATAATTAATAAATATTGTAACAAATGTATTGCAGTTTGTTCATGCATTAACTAACATTAGCTAAAGGGACGTATTAAGGAAATGTGTGTTGAAAGTGGTATAATAGAATATAGCGTCGCACATGTATTTAAATTCAGTCGGGCTGGATCCTTCTTGCCTCATTCAGCAGAGCAAGGGAAATTTGTGGAAGCTGCTCTCCAAAGCCACCGGTTCTAATGGAAAGAACGCACATTACATTAATCTGACTAATGATCTATCACATTGAATAAATAAATCTACAAGAGCAATAATGTATTTTAATAAGAAATGCTAAAGGCCATTTAAATGAAGAATTACCTCTCAAAACTGTTAAACCACAGAATAAATCAGATTTTCGAAAATTGTTGACAAAGGGAGTCATTTAAGGCTGATTTTAATAATTGATCGTGTGGAAGTGCTTTAAGAGATGCTACAGTAGCTGAATCGAAAGACAATGGGTCTGATTCATCTGCGTATGGCGCTGAGCTTTTGTTTGGTTAATCTTACGTATCTGCCACATTAATCTAACGCTCGTTGTGATGCTTTGATAGACAGTCTAGTTAATGGTTGAACTATTTAAAGACTATAAATCACTGATGTTATTTCTGTAGCCTGTTGCCAGTTCCGAGCTGAATAACATGCAGCCTGTTGCACGTTGTGAAATGTCAGTTTTTAAAGAGTCACGCGATTTGGCTTCAGAAAGCTCATAAAACGGCATAAATGGAGCAGCTGTAATTTTCAGTAATTAGCGGGGTAATTTCCTCCCCTTTCGCCTTTAGTTTCAAAAAGAAGTTGCGCTGAGAGGCAACAGTGTTGCAGCTAATTTGTCATTCTTCTTTAGCCACTCTGCATTTGCACTTGTGTCATCTGTCTGTGCAATCTGCTAGTAATTTGGAAATGAAAGAACAGCTGTCCTGAAAGGAGACTGAAAATGCCTTTTTTTTTTTATTAAGTGGACAATAGTTCCGGTAAAGCCACATCGCCAAATTCTCTCGCAATCCAAATGATCTGACCGTCTGATGGTCTGGGATGAAACTGCCTAATTGAATTGCTTACTTAATAACCCAAATTAATCAAGCTTTCATCTACTACGTTGACAAAGCACCGTCAGGTTCCTGTCTGATGTTTATTACCCTCCACAATAGACTGTGATTGTATAAGCACTTGCTGTTTTAATGGCTCTTGTTTTGTTTTATGGTTGAGGAAAACACAAGCAGATATGACTTTCCTGTCCTTGTCACTTTATTCTTGATGTTCTTTTTTATACATTTAAACAATGATTCTCAAGATTCAATAAAGGCAGCTTTTCAATTAACCGATCGAGAAGATGTTAGGCCTCATGTGTAGAGATTATTGTGAAGTGCCTGAAACGGCATTTAGATGACTAGTCATCCAACAGCTTGCTATTCAAGTGAAGGAAATTTTAGCAGCGGTGCATTTGCTAGAATGCATGAACATACTGTTCTTTAGCTGTTAGACAATTTGTGCAGTTAAACACTTTCTGATGAATAGTACATGTCTTATTTAATGCTGAAAACTATTAGTGCTGTCAAATGATTAATCGCATCCAAAATAAAAGTTGTATTTACATAATATATGTGTGTTATAAAAATATGTTATGTTTATATATTAAATATATTTATAAATAATATAGCAATATATGTATATAAATGTAAATACACATAGATATTTTAAAATATATACTGGATGTGTGTGTATTTATATATATGCATAATAAATACACCCAGTACACCTACATATATTATGTAAGCACTACAAAATACATATTTGGATAGATTGACTGATTTAAAAGATTTATTTAATGCATATCTAAATTTTTTTGTACATCGTTTGCTTTTTTACATAGCATTTTTATAAATGGATTACATTGGGCCATATGCAAACTATCCAAATACATTTTTACCTAGATTGGCAAAAGAATCAAGAAAAAAAAATATTGTAATTACATTTTTAATTAGTTTTTCATTTAAATTGTACAGTTGAGTTTTTTTTTTTTTTACAGTAAGAATTACAGTTAGAATTGTTTATATTTATTTTATTATATATTTATTTATTTTTTGTAATTGAAAAAAAAAAAATCATTATATGGAAAAAAGTGTTACTGTAATAAGTTAGTAAATTACTGACAAAATTTAACATAAAAAAATGGAAAATATAATAATAAAATCTCATATAGTATTATAGTGTAATAGAGTAAGTATATGAGTGCATAAATAATGTATAGTGTAGTATAAGTATATAAATAGTCGTGTAATTATATAAATACTACTAAAATAGCATAGAAGCACAAAATGCAACGAGTTCTGTAAAACAGTATATCACAGTACAAAACAACATTACATAAAGCACATTGTAAACAACATACAGTAGGATACTGTTAAACAGTAACAGAGTGATGGATGTTTTGCCAGATCTGAGAGTTAGAAAATAGGCAGTTGTCTATTTCAGTCGCGGGTTTGCTGCAGGACATGTATAAATCATCACTGTGGTTTGCGGTCTTTCGCTGTGGGATCTTCTGCCAGACCCTGTGGGGTGAACAGACTGTGACCTGGGTGGTTTGGATCTTGTAGTAAAGGATGGGATTTGCCGTGGCAGCAGTGACAGGAGGTCATGGAAAGTGTCCTGTGTCGCTTTAGTTTTTCCTGACCTCCTTGTCCTGTGCTTTCAGAGTGCTAGACAGTAAGATGAGACAGTGACGCCACGGGCCAGGACACTTTCGTTGGCGTTGGGGTGGAAATTTTCATGTGTTGGCTTGCTTACACCAGACACTTTGAAGCAGCACTGGAAATGGGGACACTGCTGTACCTTCCTCAGGATGTGCTGAACCTGAAACTCTCTGTTCCCAGAGTCCCTGTCTTCCTCCATAAGTCAACAAGTTCCACATTCAAAACCGATGCACCAGTTGCATAAGAAATAAGAATTTAGCTTTAAATTAAATGCATTAAATTATTATTACATATTTTTTTTATATTACACTAGGCTATTTTCTATACACTAAGATATTATCTATCTATCTATCAAGATTTATATGCTGCATTTAATTCATTCAAAAATGCAGTACTGCAAAAATACTGCAATATTATGAAATATTTTTATAAATATTATTAAATATTATTTTTTATATGTAATTTATTGCAAAGCAAAATTTGAACCATTGCTCCTTCAGAAATCATTCTAATATGCTGATTTGCTGCTCAAGAAACATTCTTATTATTTTCAATATTGAAAACAATTTAATATTCTTTTTTATGGAAATTGTGATATATAAATGTTTTGTCTTGTTTCTTTGATGATTAGAAAGAATAGAAAAAAAGATTTATTGTAATTTTTCACCAATTTAATGCATCCGAGTTAAAATAAGTAATTGCATGCTACTTAACATTTGAATTTGTGGTGTATATACATTTAAATCTGTTTAATTTATTTCAGCTAACCCCACCACTAAATAGTACAAACATAAAATAATAATAGTAATAGTAATAGTAAGCTGTTATTTATTCATCCAGAAGCTGCAAGATGACTTCACCACACCACAAGTTTGGCTTTGCTAGATCATGAAACTCTAGATGGTGCAGGCCGATGGGTTCTAACTCAATCTGATACATTTCTATAATTATACAGATTGTGCATCTGATTGGTTTCTTTCAACATCAGCAGACATTAATGTTTTCATCATTAAAATCTTTGGCTAGTGATTATTGTAGAAGTTGCAGTGTGCTTCAGAAACCCTCCACCTTCCCCAGCTCCACCTGTCTAAATCTGCTACAGGGTGATTCATGTAGGTTATATATAGGTGTCATTTCATACGTGTTATATCTCGGTACATGTCTCGGTACAGCAGCAGTAGCAGATCTATTCCACCAAAACCAAACACATTAACATTGCCATGTACATTACCATGCTAAACTCAATGAGAGTTGTCATGACAGAACTCTGGTTACAAATATTTATAATGGTTATAATATTTATAAGCCATGTGTTATTATTTCTATTAGTATAAATTTGTATTTTGTTCAAGTGTGGTAGATTCAAATCTAGAGATGTCCTTCTTTAACACTTCTTTAACACACATGTAACCCAACCCAACCCAACCCATAATATTAACACAACAAAACAAATGCAAATTTACTTGAAGTAAATGGAATTGTTTTGTTGCCAAGGCAACTCGTTGGGTTAGCAGTAGGAATGGGCTCTGTAGGTGGACCTGTTGAACCGAGAGCGGTGAGTCTTTAATTCTGCTGATCTCAGTGTGGCATCTGCAGAGAATGGCTGTCTTTCCCACAGCTTAGTTCATAATTACTTACTCATTAATTGGCTGCAGACATTGGAGATATAGGCTGGCAACTTCGCGCCATTATTACCTAAGCATGCCTCTCTAATGACAACCGAGAAAAGGAATGTGTTTTAATTAGCAATGTTGTGATACTTGCTGCATCAGAACGGCTATGCTTTGTTTAATTAATAAAACATAATTCGGTGATTTATTTTTACTGTTCATTACCAATCGAAACAATTCCATAGTGCTACCACGGTACCGTGATGGTAATATGACGGTACTTTAATATTTACTAGGGATAGACTGAAAACAGATGATGTGCTGAAGATTGCATTGTACACTGCTATTAATTTTCCTTTAAAGATGAACTTTAAGGGAAAAGCTTACTCAAAAATGACAGTTCTGTCATCATTTACACACCACAGTCTTTCCAAACCCGAAACCTGAGCAGTAACACTTTACTTAAAGCCTTTTATGTGTAATTCATTATACAAGTAGTTATAATTATAATATATTATTTATGACTTGTAATGAACCTTATAATGCATTGTACAATCTGATGAATAATTGTAGCCACAGATATTATAACACATTAATTGTTACACTGTGCACTTTAAATTTGGTTATAATTATTTGAGCAAGATATGACATTGTAACACATAAATAATAATTACTATGCATTATTGTTTTTAATAACCTTTATAATGCTTTACACATAGAGGATTTAAGTAAAGTGTTAACAAAGATATTTTGAGGAATGTTGGTAGATGAACAGTTTTGTTTTCCATTGACTTTCATAGTATTTTTTCCATGACATGGAAGCCAATGGGTACCGTCAACTTTTTGGTCGCCAACATTTTTTTTTTTTTTTCCTTCCATGATAGGAAAATAAATAAACAGCTTAAATATTTGATTTCTACATGTGGGCGGGAATTAAACGCCCCTTTTTGCTGATTGGTCAGCCAAAGATCAAACCATGCCTTTATCGGTTCTTCTGCAGTTCCACACAGCAGAATAGCAGTACTCTGCTGCTACGGATTAATAACCATTACAACATTACTCGCACCTGGGCAGAGCTTAGACAGGTTTTTCTTATAGTTATTTAAAAATGATTAAAATACTAATTAAAATATTAATATTAACTAATATGTATTTATGAAATACAATGCATTATTCCCTCACCTTCACTTCATTACTGGTCTGCGCTTGACTTTGTGTTTGTCTGCTTATTGATTTAATATCTATTTTATTCTTGGGTTGTCAGTCATTACAGTTTCTTGCGAGAATGTTATAGGCCTATACCCAAGTCAAGGCATTCTTTCCTTTTTGTATTTTCGCAAAAATAGACTATATTATTTTCTTGAACAGAACAGAGGAATGACTGATGATGTCACAGGCTCAGATTTGGTTGACCAATCTGCAAAAAGGGGCGTGTCATGACCACCCTCAAAGGTAAAACAAATTATGAAGTTGTTTATCCATTTTCTAATCTTGAATCAAAAATGTAAAATTGAAATTGCTAAAATCAGTTTTTTGCGCTTTTTTGATCAAACGAAAAATCAAAGTCCTCATGATAACATGTGATCGATCCAGCAGTCGTATCCATTCCCAGACTCTGGCAGTGAGAACAACCAATAGAAAAACACAAACCAGTATTACAGGACGTAACAACAACATATATGTTAACGATACATTTGCATGTCTAATATGAACCATAATTACCACGATGATCTTCAATCATACGCTATGATATTTAGTACCTACATGTCAGGTACACTTCACAAACAGGGGTACACATAAGTGGTGCACAGAATTTTATTTTAAAAATAAAAGTATTATAGAGGCTACTTTATTAATTTGCTTATTTTATTTAAAAGTGCAATCATATTATTCATATTATTCATTTGTTTTCATAGCTGTATTTAATGGTTCACACTACAGTGTGAGCACCAAACCAAATCTCCAGGAGCTCTCACGAGAACCAGACTGAAAAATGTACAGTATATGTACCCCATTACATTGCATTAATATACTGAATGTCCAAAACAAAACAGCTTTTGTTTGTGCGACCTGGTTGTTTATAGCCTTTTAAGAAATATGGAGATCTTTGACAACATTGCTCACAGACAGCAGTAATCTCTCCTGGATTAAAGCAATAAATCAAATCACCTATCTTCTTCTTATTTGATGGTCTGCTTGGCCTTTCTCTATGATTTACAGAAGCTATTTTGTCACTGAAATCCTATTCAGTTCAGCCGAAAACCAGAGGCTGCGTCACCATCGCCATATATTGGATCCCAGCATTCCTTCTTCCGCACAACACCCCGCTGAGCCGGTAATTGCACCGTTCATGCAGTGAAAGGACAGGGCAATATTTTAAAGTGATAAACACCACTTACTAACTCCACTTCCCTTCGCATTAGCATCTGTGAACCTCATAGGTTGCTCCGTAATGGCTGCCAGAATGATTTGATTTCCATTTTAGCCGGTAGACGGGTCATTTTGTTGGAAACGCTGTGGGTTTCGACCGCCAATGAGGACCACTAATCTTGATGTGGTAACAAAACTGCCACCTGATACTCTACCCAGCTCGCGGAGAACATGTCAGAAACATGTTGCTTGCTGTTAACGGTTTACATTTGCTAAGGTAGCACATGCTCAGATGATGTGTTTGAGGAGAACGCCAGCATGTTTGTCACTTCAAAGGCCGCTGGAGCAGCTCATCTCCCTCACATGATGGAGGCTTGATATCTCAGAGCTGTCTGCGCTTCCATCACGTCAGCGAAAGATCTCCAGTACAGAAATGCTCTGCACCTTGAGTCAGGGAGATTGAGCTGTTAGTCACGCCACGGCTGCCCTCACTTAACTAACATCAATGTTCAAACTGAGCGCTGGCTTCTCTGTCAGAGTCAGCCTGCGGATGCCTGATTCTCTGCTCGCTCTCAATGGGTGTCAGCTCTGTTTTACATCAATAACTCTAATAAAAAATAATCAAATCTGTCGTTTGCTTACCTAAGTGTTATTCCAAAGCTATATGGCTTTCTGTCATGGAAAAGGAGATGATTTTGAAGAAAGTAGTGGTCCGTGCAGTTGAGGACTGAAGCCTTAAAGTTTCAAAAAGGATACAAATTCAGTAGTTTTACCATGCTTTTGAGCTGGTGTTTGACATTTTGCAGGTTTTATATGTATTAATATTTATGGTTTTGGCAGACGTTCTTACATACTGTATGCACTTACCATTGCTAGAACCATTTTCTACTGTTTGAGCTACTGGAAGGCTTCGGAATTGTCATTTGGGAATTTGGAACAAAAGGTTCTTGCTTCAGAGAACTTTGGATGTTATTTAATATTTTTTAATATTTTATTTTATTTTAGCTTTAACTTAAAGTGTCAAAAGGGACTAAAGCACTACTCGGATGACAATTGTTTCTTATGTGGATGACTGTTAAAATACATTTACATGGCACTTCAGCAATAACACTATTATTATAATGCTTGTAATAATGAGAATAAATTCATATTTAATAATATCCTATAGATTATATAAATCTTGGTTAAAAAAAAGTATATATATATATATGCACTTTAGATAAAATGGTTTTCTGTCTTGCATTTGATCTCTCAAAATGATGGATGTCATTTAGCTGAAATAAATTAATGTAACCTCTTATTTACATAAGGCCAACATAAACCTGCTTTGTCTATATTTTTAGGTATTTTTATAATTGTATATAAGACATATTTTAGTATTACATTTTGGACTCATACACAACTATTACAGAAGGTTCGGATGCTCACTGATGCTCCAGAAGGCAACACAATGTGTTAAGACCCGGGGGATGAAAACTTTTGAACAGAATGAAGATGTGTACATGTTTCTTATTTTTCTTAAATTTCGTGTTTTATTCATTTAGTACTGCTCTACAGAAGCTACAGAAGATACTTACATGTTTCCTTGAAGACAAAATGAGTGAAATTGATCATGATGTTCAAATTCAAAAGTTTTCAACCCCTGGCTATATATAAATATATATATAAATAAAAAAGTGTAAAAAGTAGTAGTTTTTTTTTCAAGCACCCAGTTGAGATGATGTGTGTGCTTTAACTTTATTTTTTGTTTGTGGTTTGGCCAGGTAAAATGATGTGCAAAGCAAAAATGTGAACTTATGGCCCAGTAGGACCAGCATAAAAAAAAATTTTAAAAAATGCATTGTTGAACCCTTGGCCATGCAAATATTATTTCACAGACGTCACCTTGAGAAACATTTCCCCTCAGAATAGTGCTTATGTCTTTGGCTTAGCAATCTGATCCACTCAGAAAGCAGAGAGAGATATGAAAGACAAACATCCCCAGAGGAAATCCCTCAACCTTGTTTTCATCAGCACCATCGTGAACACAGGGACTTATTCTTATTTGAAATGGCATTGGGTACTGAATATGCTAAAATTAATAAGTCAATATTGAGAGAGCCGTGATAGAAGCGACTCTGTTTTTCATTCTTTCTTTCCTTTGCTGAACAGACGGCATGACGCACGGCGAGCGCAGCAGCAGAGACGTGTCAGGTGTTCCCATGCAAATCGTCACATCAGATGCAGCTCTAATGCACTGATAATGAGTTGGCTCCATGTTACACACATGCATCAGAGATGCGGCCTCATTTCGTATTTCACCTGTAACCTCATACCACATACCAAGTGTGGAATACATTACTGAGAGCTGAACTCCTCTAATAAAAGAGCACTGTGTGCTGCCGGGTTTGTTGTTGGCTGAACGGAGCCCCTCACAGCGAGCGTATGGAGCCGCTCCCCACCTGTCAGATGTGTGTGTACGGGCAATGGGCGGCCCCCTGGGGAGGAGGCACTGATGTGCCAGGTGACGATCAAAGGCCCGGTTTCCTGCCTTTCACTGAGAGCTCTTATGGCTTCCTCACTTTAGACCTTTTTCTCAGGTTTAAGCGCTGAATGGCGGTAACATCACCATCACCGCTTACACTTTTCTCTCACTGATTGCCCAAGGTCTTGATGTGCACAGTAGGTTTAGGAAAGGGAAGTGAAAGGACGGGAGGATTTTTATTTATGTGTGTGTGTGTGTGTGATCTTGGTATTCCCTATGTAATGGGGAAGTTTTGTCCTCTTTTAGACCCCCAAAACAGTTATTAAATAATACAGAATAAAGTTTTTTGAAAACATACAAATGCAGAAATTTGACATGATTTACTTAATAATTTACATCATTTGTATAACTATTAACTACTTTTACATTATTAATTTAAATGCACATTATAAGTTGTATATTTATATTTAGACTATTTTAAATAAATATTATTTTTTTATTTAGTTGTTTGGTTTTTATTTGTTTAATTATTTGTGTGTTAGTTTGTTTGTAAGATAAAAAAATTTTTTAAAATACATATTTGCATAATTTCTTAATTTGTTTATATAACTGTTCTTCCGAAATGAAATGTGTGTTGCTTTCATGATTAACATGTAAATTTTCATATCAAATTGAAATATATAAATATCACTAATATTAATATATTTTTTTAAATGTTTAAATTTATATTTAATTTTAATTAATTTATTTAAATAATCCCAAAGTAGTGTAGTTGTTCATTGTACTTCTTTTATGACTAAATTGAGAGTGCATTAAAAAAATCATAATTTTTTTTTATATATTTTTAATTCCAATTCACACATATATATAATTTTTACATTACAAAATTTACATTTTACATTTACAATATTCAGTATCTACATAAGAACCATATTACCATATATCATGTTTATATATACTGCATAATTCTTTGGTTCTTACTACATCTCTACAAACATAAAATAACAATTTTCAAGAAAGAACAGAAAGACAAATTACAGTAAATGAAACCATTTTTGTTTAATGGCCAGAACATCTCTTAAAGTGGAACTTTAGTCTGGGGGATATATGTTTTTAACGCCTCTTCACTGCAGAGCATATTCTCTCTCTTTTATTTTTCTAGAAAATATGCTCTTGCCTCAGTGGGTGGTTATATACCTAAATGAGACTCATTTATAGAATATTTATGATTAGCATGACAGAAACATAATTAAATAAGCTCCAAGTGGAAAAAAGAGATATAGAGAGAAAAAAACCCCCATAACTGATAGTTATAGCAGACAACACAGACATCAGGTTATTTACAAAATGAACGAAATGCAATCGTAATAGAATACATACATGTGGACTACATCAGTATGCATAATATGTACGTGAGCCATGCTACATCTGATACTGACAGCCAATAAAGAAAACGCTTGTGTGTAAATTGCCGTGCATGTGCTCTGAAGCAGCAAAGATGTATATCACACTTCCTGCATGTCAGAACCTAAATGACAAACCATGGATAACACAGTTTTTTATCTTAAACGTGCCCCACTTGCCATGTCATCTTCCAGCATTCTGCAGCACTTCAGTGATCGTCCAACCGAAGCAATGAATTCTGGCAGACGCTACTGACTTTATGGACCAGGCTTTAAAACCTTATTTTAGTGCCATGGCTTTTGCTTAGACATATTTCTCAGTCACACACACTCACACACACGGAGACGCAGAAGCCAGATGGAGGATAAACACTAGCTGCTGAGCACCAGGCTTCTCGCCAGTCAAATGTGATTGCCATCAGTGGCAAATTAACAACAAATTAAGCAAGCGAGTTGGGTAATTACACAGTCAATCAATAAGACATACTTTACACTGGCAGCAGGTAAAATGGAGCTTAAATAGCAAACTGAAATGAATTAATATTGATTTGAATTTCCTCCATAAGGACGAACGACTGATGTATCTGCACAGTTTGAACTACTGTTAAAATTGTTGGTTTTTGAACATCGTACAACATATGCCAGACAGACTTGAAGAAACGGTTTGTTTCTAAATGTATACTGCAGAACACCACAGGAGCAATTCTGATATATTTTATTTGCATGTTTGTGTATACACACATATGGGATTTGTAGGTTTGTGAGAAATTAATAATTTTATTTAGCAAGGATGCATTAAAATTAGTGCTGTCACACTGAAAATAAAATATTTTGTTTATATAATATATGTGTATATTTTTTATGTGCATATAACATAAAGCATATATTCAAAACACACATATATATATATTAGGGCCGGGACTCCTTTAAAAAAATAATCTAATTAATTAGAGGCTTTGTAATTAATTAATCAAAATTAATCGCATTTTAATCACATATAAATATTTGACCTGAGAACAGTGAGAAGTAAGTTTTTTCATAAACCATTGAATAATGACTGAATACAACAAAAGCTTAAACAACAAAATATTGTTTATTTTTGTTCAACCAAATCCAGTGCAATATTGCCATTAAGTGTAGCAAATAGGATATTTAGAAATATAGTAGCCTACATTTCAGAAATTCAGGTTCCCTATAGGTAGGTAGATCTTCTGTAAACTGTTTTTTTTTTTTTGTTCTGTTTTTTTTTAAGTAAAACACAATAATTTCAAGTAGGATGCACGATCCAGATTGGCTGATATGTTTGCGCGTTTTGTCACTAAAGCCGGTCCTGTAATCAGCGGTAAATGCCATCAGGTGTGTGATTCAGAACATTAAACGCTAGTTGGTAAATCCCAGTTGGAAAAAAAAACTAAAAACTCATTCGTTCTATATTAATAATAATATATACATGAAATATGTACTAAAACATGCATATTACATATGCTAAATATAAATATAAAAATGTATTTTATGATAAACGCAGTGCAGTACATGTGCGCGATTCCCACATCAGCGCAAAATAAAGAATACAAAATAAAGAATTTACATGAATTTACAAACACTTTATTTTGCATCTCCTCAGGGGTGGGCACAAAAAGCCTGATAATTGCTGTTGTTTTTGTTTATTTCTATTCAAATATCCAGTTTTTTTTTTTTTTTTTCAAAAGAAATGCTACAGTCTTTTTTATGTCTTCTACAAAAATGTGGACATCACAACCCTTACTAAAATCAACCATGGTTTTATCATAGTAAAACTATTTTTAATTAATTTTTTAATTAATATTTTCTGTGATTTCTAAATGCTTGAGAGCATAACATCAATCACACTGTATTAATAATATCATAGCCATATGTAACTGTCTAGGGCTACAATTGTAATTTATGGATAACACAATGCAATTACTATTTATTTATTTATTTATCAAATTCAAATTCGAATCAAATTCAAATTTTATTTGTCACATTCACATACATACACGGTACGACATGAAGTGAAATGTATTGCACAACTTTTACTTCTATATTTTATACTGAGTTCTATTTTGATCCCTTATAGTAGGTGTTTTTTGTTTGTTTGTTTTTTGAGTGAGGGGGCACAACAATACGATTCTGCTTAGGGCACCCGTTTGGCCCTGATCATGGCTTTTATGTAATTATTTTTAGTATTTAAACCAGTTTCAAAGCCATAACTATTTTGAAGTAACAATATTAATTTAAGCCCCTGAAATATGAATTATGTTTCCCCTGAGGGGTTTTTAGCATGAGGTCTCCACAGCACAAGGTGAATCATTAAGCTGACACATAGTTTGTCAGGCAACTTGTTTGCGTCATCACGTCCGCTATGATGCATGGAGAATGGAGCTCGCTCACACTCTGGAAACGTTAAGTGACTGAATGTCATTTATTCTTTTAATATAGCATAACATTTCCAGCCATTCGTTACAAGTGGAAGAGCACCGCAATACCAGCGCAGTCTACACATCATTTAGTCATAATTCAGAATGATTAGAATTCAGACACAATACAGCGTGTCACTGTTTAATATTCATATGCATCCAAACCGTAAGCCTTTGAGACATGGGCTCAGGTGTAACATAACAGTTGTGTTCGGCTTGTGCGAGGGAAATGCCACTCAGTCAATGAATGCCTTCGGTGAGAAAACATGTTTTGGAAATATGAAAATTGTTTATTGCTTCACGGAGTCTTTTGTATGCTCTCTACATAGCAATGGGAAGTTTTGTGTGCGATGTCAGATGTGAGGCCACAACAGCCCACGTTCTTCTCAGGTCATCTGGAATGTTTTAAAGACTCTTTGTGAGACACGCTGGTCACAACACATGATAATTAACAGTTCTAGTCCCCATCATTTTCTTGTCATTTTACTAGTTTCTTTCAAGAGCATGACAGCAAAAGGCATGTAATTGGGTAGCTATGTATAGAATAATAGACTATATATTCTACCATATAGTAACATATCACAGTATATTTTATAATGTACTGGCAGCTCGTTTTTTATAAATATATTTTATAGAACATATATATATATATATGTATATAATTGACAGCTCATTTCCTCGTAATCCCCCCCCCCTCTCACACACACACACACACACACACACACACATAACTTAGATATTAACTGCATTAGTCAAGCTAGCCTCCATTAAAATGCCATTTGGAACATTTCCTATTTATTATCATTGTTTAAAACAGTTGTACTTCATAATATTTTTGAGGGAACTAATATTACAAATGCATTTATTGATCAGTTTTAATGTATTGCTGCTGAATAAAAGTATTAATTATATATTAAATGAATAGATAAAAAGAATAAAAAAATGGATAAATACATATTATACTCCATTTTACTTTTTTTATTCTACACAGCGTTTAGCAATGGTTAAATAATATATGTAGTTAATTAAATATGCACATTTGCTTTCCTTTTAATAAGTCAAGATATTTGAATGTTTAATGTGTTATCCTGGTCAGTTATATTGTGTGTAGCCAAAAAGGGTGTAGATGCACAGGAAGAAATCTCTAGTTACCTGTGAATAACAACAACTAATCAAACACTTTATTTTGCATCTCCTCAGGGGTGAGACTTCATTTTCAGAAGTAGAAGGAAAAGGAAATTAAAAGGAAGAAAGTGTCAAAACAAATACTGTATATGTTTAGTTGGGGGGAAAAGGTACTAAATATTTGTTTAATGCTCTGATTCATGTTTTGTAATGTATAACAAATACTAAAGATAAATGTTATATTAGCTCCATTGGTTTATGACAACCCTTTATACTGTACAGGGTTAGAAATGCTTAGCTCAGCCACCTACATGAAGGATATTAGCCAGTAAAAAGATATTATCCACTGTCAAACCAGCATACTGGAAAATTATTTTCCTGCCGCTCTTGTTTTGTTTGTGACCTGCAAAAAATCTGTTTTCTTGTTTTATGAAGCAATGTTCTGCATGCGTTTCCTAATCCCTGCAACAAATATGCAGTTTGGGTCCTTTGAATTGAATAGAGCCAAAACATTGGAACAAAAATCTGTCTAGAATAATGTGAATATTTAATATTTACCAGTTAGTACCATTTTGTTGCATTTTGTTCTTTTTACAATTTTCTTTTTTATTGTATTTGTGTATTTATTATATATATATATATATATATATATATATATATGTCATGAGTGCCCTCAAGCACCAATAGAGGGCACTCTCATCACCTCACCTCCCTTGGTTTCACACTCACACAGACTCAATTTCCTGCAGCTCGTCATCTCACCCACTCACTCATTAGCCACTGCATATAACATTCTTACGCTGAACCATCGCAAAGTCTTGATCATTTGTCATTACTGAGCATTTCTTTCCCTGCCCTGATCTCCTGGTTTCTGATTGTTGGACTGTGTCTTGGATTTGCTGGTTGCCACGATATTTGCCTGTGTACCCGACTTCCATTCTACATTGCCTTTATTGATCTGTTTGCCTGTGTCTTGACCCTGCCCGTTTACTCTGATTAAAGGAATTTTGCACTTGGATCCGCACACCTCAGTTTCAGTCATTACAGATGACTTCGCCATGACAGGATCCAGCAATTCCTCCAGAGGACAGCAACTTCTCCAGTTAAAGCAAGGCGGATTGCCGATCGAGGAATACGTCACCCAGTTTTACGAACTGTGCTGCCAGGTACCATGGGGTGACATAACATTGAAGGACTTGTTCCACTGGGGCTTCAATGAGCCGGTAAAGTCGTGGATGCCACTCGTGGATGTCATTTTCTGAAGTATGCCTTGGTGATGGCAGGTTCAGATCTCACCATGGGCATCGCAGAAGAGGAGGAGAAGCCCACTTCCTGGATTAAAGGGGTAGTCACATCACGCCACACCTTCCAAGACACAGATTGCGAACCACTGCACAAGTGGGCTGCCACACCTGAACCACTGCACAAGATGGCTACCACACCTGAACCACTGCACAAAATGGCTACCACACCTGAACCACTGCACAAGATGACTACCACACCTGAACCATTGCACAAAATGACTACTGCACTCGAGTGGCTGCACCAGACAGCTGTCAGGCTTGACCCTTTACACAAACCGGCCACCAGCCATGCATTCCCCTTCAGCAGAAGTCGCTGGTGTCCAATCTGGTGGACCTGCCTATGAGGTCAGTGAGGGCATCTGTCCAAAACATACTGAGCACACACCCATAACCTGATACCGTACCCGTCGGTACCGTCACCACAGAACCTCGATCCGAACCGGCTCTGGCCGATTATGCCCTAGAGGTTCCGCTGGTGGCTGCACAACCTCTAGGATGGTTCATTCTGGTCACGGAATCCCATTGAGGCCAAACACGGAGGTCATCGAGCGTCCATTCCAGTTGTCTGGTCCCTTTTCCAAGTCACGGCCAGGAGAGCCACTGATCGGTCCAGTTTCCAAGTTATGGTCAGGTGAGCCATTGTATGGTCCCGTTCTCAAACCATGGCCAGGAGATTTGTTGTCCAGTCCAGTTCCTGAGTCACGGACAGGAGAGCCTTTGTCGGGTCCAGTTTCAGGGACACGGTCAGGAGAACCGTTGTCCAGTCCCCATCCCGAGTGACAGCCAGGGGTGCCATGATCCAGTCCAATTCCCAAGTCGTGGCCAGGAGAGCCGTCATCAGGTCCAGTTTCAGGGACATGTTCAGGAAAACCGTTGTCCAGTCCCGATCCCGAGTTTTAGCCAGGAGTGCCGTGGTCCAGTCCCAAGATACAGTCACGACCGTCGTCGCAGAATTATATGTCCAAACCACTACCACAACCTTAAATCGCTACAAGAGCTTCTTATCTCACCTGACTCATCGCAGAGGTTCCGCCTCCACTCCACCACCCTCTGTCTGGAAGCCGCTCCTTAAAGGGGGGGGCTATGCCATGAGTGCCCTCAAGCGCCACTAGAGGGCACTCGCATCACCTCACCTCCCTTGGTTTCACACTCACACGGACTCAATTTCCCACACCTGTTCACATTCAGCAATTCACTGTCAGCTGCAGCTCATCATCTCACCCACTCACTCATTAGCCACTGCATATAACCACAGTCTTACTCGGAACCATCGCAAAGTCTTGATCTGAGCGTTTCTTTCCCTGCCCTGATCTCCTGGTTTCTGATTGTTGGACTGTGTCTTGGATTGTGATTGTTTGCTGGTTGCCATGGTATTTGCCTGTATACCCCAACTTCGATTCTGCATTGCCTTTATTGATCTGTTTGCCCGTGTCTTGACTCTGCCCGTTGACTCTGATTAAAGAAATTTTGCACTTGGATCTGCACACCTCAGTTTCAGGCATTACAATATTATGACGTTTAATGTTATGATCAAAGCACATACATTACTGTGTACTTCATAATTCTGACTTTTTTCCTCACATTTCTGGGATGAGATATAATTGTGAGATATAAATTCTTAATTCTGAGATGAAAAAAATGCAAATAAAAAGTTGAAATGACCTTTTTGTTTGTTTGTTTTGTTATTTTTTGTAGCAGAAGAAAATGTGAGGAAGAAAGCCTGAATTGCTAGATGTACTGCTCAGTAAACTGTGAGAAAAACCTGCAATTAATAAAGGTCTGAAAATAAGCTTCCATATACTCTTTCTCATGTGGTACTTCTTCCAATATGATCAATAGGAACAAGAGACCAGGACCACCAGGTGAAAAAAATCATCTGATATGCTGTAAATATTGGGTCTCAAATGGAAAGTCAGACAGAAAAGGACCTTGACCCGCCAAAAGTTGAATAAAAGTAATTATTAGCGCTCCTCGTGGTGCACATTTCCTCTGATGCTAGACAAATGAAGGCTTGGTTAGCCAAGATGTTTGCTTCATCGTTCATTCCCCCCACCCACAGCTGATTGATTGCTGTGATTTTATTAAGAAAAGGAGAAGGGGAAATTGAAAAATGCTGGTTTCAGTGTGGAAACACAGCGTTGATTATAAACTCTTAGGCAAGACAAAGGGGCCACCTTTCTATTTTGTAGCCCAACAAATAGGCAGCAGGTGTTTTTGACAGGTGTCTGATTGCGTGCTACAAAAGACATTAAAAAAGCAAACAAATTGATGCATTTTTGTGCCTCTCATGGTAAATGGAGTTGGGCCTGATGGATGCTATTACCCAGGGATCTGATTGGCGAGACGCAATGACTGAATAGCACAGGTGTTTTGGGGAGAACAGTTTGTGTATCTGTTGAACTGAGCGTTCTTGCTTAAATCATGATCAAATGAGCATGTCAAAGTACCAAATTGCTTATCAGACAAAAGGGAACATAAATATTCTTAAAAGTGATTTTTTTCTTTTTCATTGTTATACAATTGTTACACAGATGTAAGAATCTGGTTGCACTGTAATGTTTCGATTGACTAAAAAGAACTAAAATTTGTTTGGGAATCACACAGGTTGTGTTTTATGTTTTTGATTCACTAAATTCACTATTTTATAAGTCAATTTGATTTCAAATCACACGCTTTTGATTTAAGTCGATTCTTTTGGACATATGCATTTCGATTTTTCTGTCAATGAATGGTCAATTAATAGAAGGTTCAAAGGTTCAAACCATTTACTGTTAAGCTTTTGTAGAACTCCTTAAATTACCTTTGTGTATTTGATTCACTAATAAGCACCAACTGCTGGTTTGATTCGCTAAAAAGCTCATAAGAGTCACTTACCCGGGAGTTACAATGGTTGTAGGTTATGTGGTTGATTCACTAAAAAGAACTGAATCAGTGGTGTAATGCGTTTTGGAATCAGACTACACTTGTTGTGCTCTATGTTTCTGATTCACTCATACTGTAGTCATTTTTTTTTTCAGATTCACACTACACTCATTGATCTGTATGCATTTGATTTAAAAATAAATAATAGTTAAAAGATTCATATTTGGAAATTACACTTAACTGACTCATAAGTGTCATACTGCATGTTCAGGAATCAAACTACAACTGTTGCGCTCAATCTGGTCTCATAAATATATAGAGATAAATAAAGATATCAAGCTGGATTTGTGTGACACTAATGTTCAAAAGCATCAGTTTTCAAATCTCCCAGCATATTGTTTTATAACATGATATTCTTCAAGTAACTGTGCAAAAAGTACGCTTTATTAACTAAGAACTAAACTCAAAAACAAAAGATCTTCTTTTTAAAAAATCTGATAAGCCTATTTATTTTGCCATGCTTAATTGAGTCAGTTGCATTTTAAAATGTGGATTTTGATTGAGAATCGTCGTGAAAGTGAAGTCATTATCTTGTGATTTTGGAGTTGGGGCTCTGGTCAGTGCCACCGATTGCATTTTTTCAGTGTTTGGAGAAAGTCTGAGTGGACCATGGCAGGGAGATTTTTAATGTGAAGTCCAGGTGGGTGAGTGCAGGTTTAGTGACTGTTCTGTGACCTGTGTTCTGTCGGTCGTAGTGGGAGGATGATGTCCCTGTCAGCTCCTCTCACCCTTATGTTCTCATTATCCACCTCCTGTCCCCATGCTCCAAATGACAGACTCGGGGACAGGAGCACACAGCCATCCACCACAGATTATTATAAAAGAAATAGTGCATTATGGGGAAAAGGGAAGAATATAAGCTAATAGGTGACCTTCCTCAAAATAAGCGTTTCAACAGTCCGGGTTAAGCTTTAAGACTTAAGTTGGAATAAATATTACAGTTTATCTTGTATCCAGTGGAAAATGGCCAACAACAGAGCAAGAATTGGTTCTTTTCACACTCTCTGATAACTATTCACACATATCTAAGAGGCTGATATCAGTACATATGCCGTCTGGAGAGAGAAGCTCTTTCTGCTCGATCTCATGGAAAATGCTACAAACATACAAATGTTTCATTATTGCTGTGAGTGTGTGACCATAAAGAACACTTACAGGCGATAGTGTTTTCATTTGTTTCTCTCCCTTTAATTACATTTTATGCTCAATGGGCATTAAAAATACCATTGGCATTGGTGAAGGAAGGCATTGTGAAATGAGAAGGTGAGACAAAAATTAAAGGTCATAGTGCTTTATGACAACATGATGATAAAATGATTGTTCACTCAAAAAATACTGCATCATCATTTACTCACCTTTTTAAATTTGTAATATATAGGGGAGAGTGGGGACAGTTGCAACACTTTTTACATTTCCTTCAGTTTCTCAGCGACCGTTTGTTTTAGAAAGACA
>JAUCMS010000025.1:7359511-7413788 GCA_032357445.1 Enteromius radiatus
CTTCCGATCTAGCAATATATATATGCATCCCCTCTTTCAGCATTGTTCTCAGTCCGTGCGGTCTCCAAAAATTAGGCTCGTTTGAGATGTGCCTTGCCTCTGCTGAAATTAAGGTGAGAGTAGGCAGCTGCAGTGAGGGGAGGTGTGAAATAAACGCAGTCAAGACGGACAGTTCTGTCTTCTCGGAGTGGAACAGATGCCTACGAGATCAAAGGCAGATATCGCGTTTTTCTCACTCTCGCGCTGTGCTGCTGGTAAACTTGATATCATTTCAGTCCTCTTGCTTTAATATGAATATAAACAAGACACTCAAAATTCATGCCGTTTAATTCCATACGAAATGCGTATTTATTGTCCATTTCTACTTTAACATAAACATATATTTTATTTCTTTTAATAGAAATATTACAACAATTACAGAGATTGCACTCATAGTTTTTGGAAATATGCATTCAGAATTTAAATACATAATCACATGAAATCAGATAAAATAAATAAATTTAGATAAGAACACAGCATCAAGGTTGTCCGAACGAATCAGCATGAAGCTGTGTCGTCAGTCAGTCGTTTCCCATCATGCTTTTGGTCAGCGCAGTTGGTTTCTACCAAGTTTGTTTAGGTATTCGGCCCGACTAAATGTTTTTTGAAAAAATCACTTACCCTGCTTTTAAAGAAATAGTATACTATTTTACTTTTTTTTTTAATTATTTTGTGTTAATTACTTGTCAGTTTTTGACTAAATATTTTGCAGTGTGAATATATATATATATATATATATATATATCTTCCTGAATATAGGCTTTTGAATTATTGTTTATTTACACCCTTATGTTTATCAAATTGATATTTAATTTTTGAATTTGTGACAACCCTGGGTTCAATTCAAATCTCAAAACAAAATATTTGATGATCTTTTGTGTATCACTGTCAGTCATACAGATTTGGAAGGACATGAGAGGGAGAGTATCCCCAAAAAGGTGTAATGTGATTTCCTGTAGTCCTTTCCTCAAATCCTAATATTTGCCAGTTTTGTAGTTGTAACATATTGCACAAATGTTGTTTGAGAGGAATCAGCTTTTAAAATCATCCTTTTTGAACGATGCCTTGCTAGCACGGCTGTCTACACTTGGATGGCATCAAATGGGCTTCTGCTGAAATCTGACCATCAATATCTTGTAAGAAGACTGACAGCGGTGACATCTAATCACTGCCCTACTGACATGCCATAACTCCCGTCTGATACACGTCAGGCTGAGGAGCTTATTGACATGAGGATCCACTATTTATAGCGTTGTATGTCTGCTGTGAGAGGCTGGATGAATCGAGGAGACTTTTTACAGGACTCATTAGCCTCATGCTGTTTATCATACACTGTCTCCATTTTAAATGATCTGCTTACAGTCTTGAAACGTCTGCAAACTTGATTGTTGGTTGGATATGGAGATCTTGGGCATCTGTTGGAGTATTTAAGATATGTTTAATTATAATAGCGCTAGTCCTAACGCTAATCTTTGGGAAATTTCCCTCAAGGCAAATGATGTGAGAGAGCCTGCAGATTCATTCTTTTCTAGTGAGTCATGCAGAACTCTTTTTTTTTTTATGCCAAAAAATAAGACTTTTGACGGATGCTGACATATAGGTACTATAGAATGTTGATTTAAATTACAACAAAGTATTTATTGTTTTAGTAAATCATAGTCTGATTAAGTCCATTTAGGACATTTTCTAATGCATTCATCATTTATTTTGGCATATTATTAAAGCTATTATTATTACTAGATTCATTCGAGAATTGTATTCTTGCTCCAGACTTTCAAACTTAAGATAAGAAAACTTGAAATATAAAATATGTAACAATAAAAATACTGCAACTGCAAAACACAGTATATAAGGAAAATGCACAAAATGCACGAAATTTTTGTTAAATGTAGGTTTATATAAATTCAATAATAATAATAATAATAATAATTTTTAATTAAACTCAAAAACAATGAAACAATGCAGACTTAAACGTGTTACTTTTATGAACTCAAAAGCAAATGAAAGGAGCAAAAATGACTTTGTTTGAACTAATTTGTTTAATTTACTCTATGTTTGCCCTGCTCAAACCAATTTATTGGGTTTGAAAGTACATTACACAGCATAACATTATTATTTCACTCTATTCAAGACGCATAAAATACCCGCTATAAAATTAATCTTCACAAACCCGCACTGCTGAATTGAGTTAAAGTTTGTACTTGATAACTGGCAGCAAAAAGCTGTACATTTACATTTTAGAAAGTGTTCAACTGATTCTGAAGATTTCTGTGTCTATTCAGCTGTACAGAAAACGTACCTGCACACTTTATGGATCCCTACGAATACAAATGAGATCACCTCGGCTTTTCAGCCAGGATCTCTCTTGTCTTTCTGCTCTGTCTGTGATGTCCAGCAGTGGAAACTCTATAGCTCTCTTTCTTCTACAACAGTCTCCTTGACTTTGACAGGGATGGCAGTTTGCCATCAAAAGAGGACAGTGTAACAAAGCACTTGAAGGAAATGCTAATGTGGGAAAGAAAGAAGTATGTGATCTCACCCAGTAGAGTCATGTCATCTAACATATGCTACGAGAAGATTAAAATCCAGGCCTGAGAGAAATGTAATGCATGCAAAGTATCTGATGAAGTAAAAAGTTGAATGTTTCCTGCTTTAACACTATTGTATGTGTCCTGTTTCTCCTTAACGCTTGCTCAGGAGCCGCTCAGACCATATCAGGTACTGCTCTTCTTCTTCCATCTGGATCCCATCCCCTTTCAGCGTCTTCCTACTCCTGACTTTTCTTTCTTTGCACGTTGTTTTCCAGTTTTGCATGGTCTTACAGCTGGCCGTTGAGGCAGTCTGCATGTTTCTCAACCTTTAATGTTCCTTTTTTTGTGATCCTAAGAATCTGCCATACTTCGTCTGCTTTTTTAATCTCTAAGTTATTGATATTTTTGAAGTTTTTCATCAAAGCGCTTGTGCTTTATTAAAACACCCAGGACCAGGTGCTTTTCAGATTTTCATTGAATAATTCTAGATGAAACTCGAAACTTGATTTACACAAGACTCATCTTTCTGAACCTTTACACTCTCTTCCCACACGAGTTACTGGCCAAGTTCTTCACAGATATTGGGAACTGTTACTCAAAATAGTAATTGTACTTTATTCATGCAGTGCTGACATTTCTACCTCATTCAAGTGCTCTTAAAATGGAATATTTTAGCTTTTTTAATAACTTTTTACAAACTGTGTAACTTTGTAACCCTTATCACTACACTTAGAAGTAAATCTCATTCAGCTATTGCCATTTTTTAAAAAATATAGCTCTACCAACCAATATTGGATATATAGTCAACAATACAAAAAAATGGTCTCTTAACAGCTCCAGTGGCGTAAATGGGAAAATATGTACCTTTGTCATTTTTGATATGACCGACCCGGGTTTGGATCCACCTTTTGCCAAACAATTCAGAAAGGCATTTATTTTCAGTAAAAGTAAAGCAAATAATCAAAAAGTTGAAGATAAAGTATCAGCTAGGGTTAGGGTGCACGTCCTGATTTTGCCAAGTTTGATGTGTCCCTAGGTCAACATATTTTGTTGACCCTGGAACAACATTTTAATGTAAAAATGTAGTCTTGACCATATCTCTACACCTAAACTAGGTGCCCATGAGTAATGCCTAAAATCAGAGGAAATGA
The DNA here is from genome assembly GCA_032357445.1 of Enteromius radiatus. Taxonomy (NCBI): domain Eukaryota; kingdom Metazoa; phylum Chordata; class Actinopteri; order Cypriniformes; family Cyprinidae; genus Enteromius; species Enteromius radiatus. Next base: position 7,363,233 of record JAUCMS010000025.1, read on the forward strand.
TGGATGACTGACACTGATATACAAGCACTGATTGTTAAACTTAAACTTCACAAAAACTGTAAACTGCTTCTTCAAATCTGATTGGTTAATCACAATGTGTCAACAAAGATGTTGACCCAGGGACATGTTGCACTTGGTAAAATTAGGTTAGCAGGGTTAGGGTAGGTGAAGGAAGGGCTTATATTGTTCCAATAAGGTGGCATCCATTTCATAATTTAAATTACAATTATAAATTTCGCTTAATATGTTAATATTATTCCATACTGTTTTATAATGTACTACAGTTCTGAGGTGCAGATAATTGCCACTTTATTATTTGCAATAATTAGCATAAATTTTAGGTGTCAATAAAATCTATAGCTATTTGCACTTAGTGTAATAGTATTGCTTACACTGCATAAATCATACAATTACAGTAAATATCAATAATGTAAGTGTTTTATAAAACACTTACATATAAATATGTGACAAAGGTTTATGTTATCAAAACTGGTATGGTGCCTACAAATGGATGGTCCATTACTTTGATTGACTTAAATGATAAAGCTACCCATATATAAAGTTTAGTACAGTTTCTCTGTACTCTACATTTCTACTTTAAGCAATGCGGGAAGATAAAGGGGAAACACTGCAACGCAGCGACGCACAATAAAATGCAATCATGCAACCAGCCACGACAATGCCATGCAAAGTTTCTATTTGATATACTATTTCTATTTTTGAGAAGTTGCGGCAGTAACAACAACATGCAAACTATTACAGTGATAATCACAGGTAGTGATTATGTGCTTCATTCAATGTTAAAAGTGTCTAATTTGAGTTTGAATCTCATATTGCGTGACATTTACAGCCATACAGAAAGCAATAATGGATAGTTTACCTGAATGACAGTAGCCTGAATCTTACAAAATCACAGTCAATTTATCACCACAATTCAAAGAATGCAATTTGCCTAAATGAAGCTTCTTTTATGACCATTATTATTATTTTTTCTTTTTAGACAGTGACATTATTTCATGACATTTCCTTCAATTATCATTAGCATAATGAGATAAAAGATTCTCGTTATCATATTTCGTGTAATGTGAAATCTTGTAGAGATATATAGAGATACATTTTTTTCTGCTTTCATTGTACAGCAGTTATGTTTAAACGTAAAAACTGACTGTTGACTGTTAAAATTACTGAGAAAATAATCACTTAACATAATAGGAATAGTAAAAGTTAAACATCAGGACAGATTATGGTAATGTCGGCTGGGGTAAAAAGCTCTTGAAATAATGTCAGTTTTAGAAATCTTAATGGTTTTAAACATAGCCTTTATTTTCTTTTTGCAAAATATAACTTGTTTTTCAAATCTTTTTTTTTTTTTTTTTTTCCATGACAGCCTTTGTGACGTTCACGCGGTGAAGAAAAACCTGGAAGCACAACAGTTGTAAAGGCAGTGACTTTGAGGAAACGGTTTTGTGAAGAAAAAAGGCATAAAAGAAAATTTTCCCAGTCATACAGATGGGTTTAAATTCAGACGTGTAATCTATTTCAGATGACTTCTTCACAATGCAAAGACGTTCACTACTGCACTTGCACGCCTCCACACTCCGCAGTCAGTGAATCAGTAATTCTTTCATGCCTATGCCATTCTGACAAAGCCAGTTCAAAACTTGCTTTAATAGGGGCATAGTTCAAACCTATCGTGTGCGTGTGAATAGGTACGTCTGAGATGGTGAAGTTGTGCATTCAACAGAAAAGTAGCTATTTCCTTTCCCAGTTGCACTCAATTTCTCGGGGCTGACAGGGAAGGATGCTGTCTAAACAGCTGTTGGACAGGTTTCTGTTTGCTTAACAACTGCGTTCCATCGTCTTTTTTTAGACAGTTTGACATCAACCTGTTGGCGAGCAGCCATGACTTGGAAGTGCAAATGAAAATGAATATTTGAAGCGAAGAAGCCATTAATAACCTTCTTTAAATGAATTATTAAGCCAACTCTCGCATTAAAATGCATATATAATAATTAATAATACTAATATAATATAAAATTAATAAAACGCATTCCCAGAGTACCTTTTCATGTGTATCAACCTTGAGAAGTTCTCGCTTCAGGAAATGCGAATATTACCCATGGGATCTGTTCTTAAAAAGGCTTTGAAAATGAAAGATATGCTATTATCATGAAACTTCACATGAGTTAATTACATTTCCGAGTCACGTGACTCAACCTGTAGAGCACCCCGGTCCTCGGAGCTCCTATTATATAGCATATTAGAAGATTTTCTTTCCATTCATGTATATGGCTGTGTGCCAAAATCTAGTGAGCCACCTACCTGTGGTGTCTAGATAGGCAGCGCGCTTGGTTTTAAGGAATAATCATACAATAAGCACTGTTGAGGGGAGGTCAGACATAGAGCTCGTTGTAAACGTGAGGGATGGACACCTTGGTGGGGTTATGGGGCAGAACTGAACCAGACTGTCATGGCCTTGAAGGCTAAATGAATGAGTTAAATCACAATCAGTCTTTTAGCCAATCACATTTTGGCTTGCTTGAGGTGACATTGTAGATGAGGTAGACTGCAATTGCTAAGATAAAACACGCTCGTGTGACTGCAGTCTATCTGTCATGTTCACCTACAGGTTCCTTAGAGCTTCTGTAATGGCATAGTTTAGCACGGATAGTGAGTTGGCTATATTACTCTGTGTGTGTGTTTATTTTATATCATCGTTTTGGCTTTTAAAGTTGAAATATACAAAACAGAAAGTGTGGCATTTTTTAAAATGTATGAAAGGCTGGAAATTCAGTCCACCACATAAAAACTGTCAAAGGATGCTGGAATAATTCTCAAAACTCAGTGATTTTTACACCTACTAGTCTCAAGGTGATTTTGAGCGAATGTATAAAGTAAGTGTTTGTCAAAGGTGCTAGAAGAGTATGCTCACCCATGCTCTGAGGAACATGCAGGTGATCAAATAATACAGTACAAACAGAAACAATAGAATACAACACCAATACAGTTACAACTTTAATGCTGTGGGAAAATGTTTCAAATTAAAATCCCTGTTTTTAATAGATTTTCAAAATGACATTTATGTTCAGCAGTTATTACTTCACTTTTCAGTGTTGCCTGATCTTTCAGAAAATATAGTAATTTGGTAATTTGCTGCTCATGAAACATTGTATATTGTTTTAAACAGTGTTTTCTGTATAAAATTTTAGTGGAAACCATGATACACTGCCATTGAAATGTGGGGTAAGAAATAAAACAAAATAAAATGAAATACAAGTTATTCAGCAAGTATTTAATTTTTTTTCAAAACTGGAAGACATCAACAATGTTACAACAGGTTTCTATTTCAAATACATGTTCCTGATTTGAATTTTCTGTTCATTAAATTGTCCTAAAAACTACACTACAGTACGTTTTTTTAACATTTGTAATACGTGGCATTAAAGGGATACATTACATTTTAAAATATATCAATACAGTAACCCCCTATGAATCCCTTAAATTGTAGTAATATTTCACAATATTTAACAATGTTTCATTAAATCAGTGCAGACTTAGTGAGCATAAAAGCCTTTTTTTTTTTAAAAAACAACATCAACAAAAAACATGTAGCACATTCACAAAAAACTACCTTGCGACCATTAGCTTCAAAACAGCTGTGAAAAGAAAAGAAGATACAAAAGTTATATAGGTTTGAAACAACGTGATGATAAGGAAACAATGACAGATTTTTAATTCCTAAATGAACAGTCCCATTAATTGTCCCATTTCCAAAGTCTAATATCACTCATGACCTTATGCTAATGTAGCGCAGCTTCAGAACATTTCAAAAACAGCAGAATTTAAAGTGACATCTCCTCAATGTACATGCACTACGACTCTTTCAGTTCCGGCCAGGCCTTCCAGCTAGTGCTTTTTTTCCCTTTCTTTTGTTTGGCGTGATTGCGGCAGCGTGAAACTTGGCTTCACGGATGTTTAGCATCAGCCGTGGCCGCAGCTTTTGGCGGCCCAGCACCTCTGTGGTCTCACAAACACTCCCAGCATGCCTGTCTGCTAATGCTCCTTCATGGAGTGGACCATGCTTTATCATCCCTAACGTTCACAACTCGGGAGGACAAGTTAAATGTGTTGTTTCTCCACGCCGATTTGTTGTTCTTGACTGGGACATGCGGGGCTGAGCCGGACACAGTTTGTAGCAGGGAAATTAAGATGTTTTTCGGGGTCTCTGTAAATGTCATGAGCGCTTGAAGGCGTCTGATTGCTCAACCGTACAAATTTGCATTGGGTGTTGTCTCATGCCGGTGCTAAAAGTAGTCTTTTACTCTGCGTGTGCAAGGAGAAAGTGTTTAAAAGCATTCTATGGTCATTTTTTTATGCCTCTTGGCTCCGTGGATATAAATATACAGCAAGGTGACTTTTGCTTTTCTGCTGTCTTCACCTGCAAGGTATAATGGATCCCCATTTTGAATGTAAACCATAAGGGAGTGATGCAGCCTCTAATTATCAGCTGTTACTGGCTTGCCTGTGTGTTTGCAGAGCTCCGGGTCCGGGTATTATGCTGTTGAGAGCCGCTGTTGATTGCCAGCTTCCATCAGCTTGTGTTTAGATGGAGAGGTTTGATAAAGTTCTGCCGTGAGCAGCAATTACCAGCCTTCCCCTCTCGGTTGCTGAGAGCTGCAGTCTTGTAGCCAGGGTGTTCCACACACACACATCACAAACACACAGCATTGTAAAATCAATACGTCCAAACCGAGAACCCGGCCGCTACATCTTAACATCGTGCGCCTGCACAACGTCTACACGCTTCTCCAAACGCTGCTGCTTGTTACATTTATTTGGACGTCACTCTTAGTTTCTTTCACGCCCTGCAAATGAATGCACGTGTTATGCAAAAACATCAGTATTCAAAGGATTCCTCATGAGGATTCGCATTATCATGGCAGTCATCTATTCAGCTTCAGCCTCAACTTTTACAATTTCATGATACCAGAGCAGAATGAAACAGGATCTGAATTGTAATAGTATTTTTGGCCGTGTTTTTTTTTTTTTTTTTTTTTGCGCTTAAAGAAAGAGTGTCATGATTGCCTCTGACTGAATAGCAAGGCAACAGTCAAATGAGAAAAATTGTGTTCAGTGGATGCATTGTAATTACAATCCAGATTGTGATAAGACATGCCAAACGTAATAACCTTATTCAGGTATGGCAGTGATGCTCACTTTTTTAGCAGCCTTGGCCCCAGAAGTGTTTTTTTTTTAGTAAATTTTCTCCATAGAAATTTAAAAAGTTCTCCAATAAAAATGCAACAAACAAAAACGGTGGCCTTTAAAATGAATCATAGAATGGCAAATATGAATTTTCAGCTAATAAGTATATGAAAATCGAAGACTGTATTTGTAAACTGTAATTGAAAACTTAAGCCTTTTTTAAAACCGTTTAAAATTATTATTTAATAAAATAGAAAGAAAATGTGCTAGTTATCATCAAGTATGCGGGTAGACTACAAAATTATGTATAGTTAGTATAAAATGTTATATACTATATATATATATATATATATATGCATGTATACATTTCATAAAAATGTTTATATATTAAATATATTTATATATAATATAAATTATACGAATATAAATACAAACATGTGAATATTTTTACAATATATACTGTATGTGTGTCTGTGTGTGTGTGTGTGTATATATATATACACACACACACAGAACACTCACATATTATGTAAAAAAAAATTATTTTGTATGCACTTGATTTTTAACAGCAATAAAATCAATCAATTTATACATGCAAAAATGATCAAATACACTGCATTTTATAAACATAAACATTGATTGGAATTTAATTATTTTAAAAAATTGTATATAAATATAATTTAATAACATTTAATATATAGATATCCCATTTAATGTCAAATACAATTTGTATTTTTTGTGTGTGTGTGTGTGTGTGTGTGTGTGTGTGTGTTTTAAATATTAATATTTATTTAAATATTCTAAATATTTTATATGCAATGAGTCTGATCATACTATCTACTATCATTTCTTTCCTTTCCAAAGTAACAGCATCTTTTCTGATTGGTGGATTTTTTTCCAAGATTATTGGCTGTGTAGTTTGTTATTAGGAATCTGGTTGTTATTGTTGTTTTTATTAAAAAGTCTAAATCTCACTGACTTTCATCATCACTCAACAACCCCAAAGCATCTTTCTCTGAAGATTTTGATGTTATTCCATATGATAAAAATGAATGAGATTTGCACCTCTATTGCCCTGTATTGTAAGTCTCGTATGTTTTTTTCTGTCTTAAAGTGCAGGGTCAAAACCTGGTGACGAATAATGTCTCGGTGGTCGAGGGCGAGACAGCCATCATCAGCTGCCGAGTGAAAAACAACGACGACTCCGTCATCCAGCTGCTCAACCCCAACCGACAGACCATCTACTTCAGAGACTATAGACGTAAGCACTACAGACTCTTCACTGTTCACTGCAGAAAATGTCATAATCTGCCCAAATCCTGCATAGTTTTAGTTTTTTTTTAGCAGAACATTTCGATTTTCCACACCAAAACGGCCCTGCGACCCCATGCAAATTCATAATTTGGCACCTAGGCAAAACCGAGCGCGTCTCCTATGGTTTAGGGGCAGCAAAGCATTGCATTGTTGACAAGGTCCTTTTCAGTAATTGAGTGACAGAGTGTAATTGTGTCAGGCTGATTAGAGTCCTCAGAGCCGACCGTTTAGATTCCAGCCTTGAGATTGTTTAGAAGCTCAACAGCGCTCTGCATACAAAGCATATAATCTTGCCTTCCCTGCTAAATAAGGGCCTTGATGAGCAGCTAAGTGACGGTCTGACCTATGATCCGAACCTAGTTTAGCTAATGCGTGCGAATAACCCTCCTATGAAGCGTTCTCCATACGAATGGCTCCCGATGTAATCTAAGATGCATGTGCAGATCAACATTTTCAGAGTTATATTCCATGACATTTCAAATGCAATTTACACGTGTGTCTGGCCCACCTCTCCACGGGATCCCTCATCCTGCAGCTTGAGTAAATATTCAAGGACATTTGAAGTATTTGTAGACGTCTTGTTCCTCTTGACAAGTAAATGTTGAAGTAATGCTGCGATAACAACAGACGTTTTATGTTCTCGCTTGCTATTGGGATTAATGCTTGTTCTTTATTTATGCACAACCATATGCCGCTAATGCTTTTTTCCAGTTCAACTCGACCTTTTGGCCAAGATTTCGTGGCTTCGGGGGGGAAACTGGGTTATTTTTACACCCCCTTTCCTCAAAGAAACAAGCCAATTGAATGTTGGAGTTAGAAACACATTTACGTTGCGTTATAATTCCGCCCGCTTGCTCTTCTCAGCGTGCAAATACGTTGATAAAAGGTCAGGTTTGAATTTTGTCACGACTTTATCTAATGTAATTAATTTGCTGGTGGTACCTAATTCTCACAATGGGCGTATTTTAGTGCCAGTTACAGCCAGATATAAGCTTTCAGATCGACGCGTACAGCGAGAGAGGGAAAGGCAGGATATGGGTCGGGGTTTAGGGGAGGAAGATAGACAGAAAGAGAGGGAGAGTGAGCGTTCTCGCCTCGAGCTCTGACATTATTTCTATGGATGTGACTGGAGGGATGCTCAGCCTTCAATCTCTTTAATGCTGTAATGTATTATTCTGTCTAATGTTTACTGGGCTGCCAGCTCTGTTTGTGAAAAGTATGACCACTTGAACAATTCATAGTTTTATCCCTTCAGCACAGATGGTTGGCACTGTGCATTCAAAATGACACTAGAATGCGAATGTGTCTTAGCACATATAGCATGCACCTGTGGATGCCGGCCGATGATATATTGCATGGTGTGCTTCGTTATATATTAGCATTATGATTCGGCGGCGGTTTATTGTTGCCGCTGTGGAGCGATGGCTAAGGTTTTATCACATTACATTCAGACCGCTGTTCTCATTTCCTGTCACTTACGCTAGAGCTGCTCTATAAGCCTTTTAAGAGCAACTTAGAATTAAACAGTGACTTTAACAGCGACGGTCGGAGAAACTGTCATTTTCATTTTCTCAAGACTTAATGATATTCGCTACAAATTACATTTCCCCGCTCAAAGATATTTTTGTCACTTTTTTTGTGAACTTCCTTTTCAGTACACACAAGCGAGCTAAATTATAATACTATTAATGGCAGGAGGATGATGACTGTTTCAGCGTTGTGTTATAGCGTCTACTGTACGTATAGCATGCTGTTATTCTCCTGTTCTCCTAAGGAAATTTCATTCACTTGGGATCTTTGGGTAAAATGTAACCCACATTGCAGGCATTAAAATTTCATGACTTCATTATTAGGGTACAACAGGTCTCACCTAAAGGAAAATGTGTTTTTTTATTATTTTTTTTTTTCCCCTAAATATTAAAGAACCTTGGGATGCAACTTGTCCCATTTCTCATTTATTTCAATCATATTTGGCACTTTGTAATATTGTGTATAGTTCATAACCACTTTTGCATCATTCTGCTGTTAGTAAATGGATTATGTGCATCTAACACATACAAAACAGCTAGTTCGAGAAAACTTCATTCATTCAGTCAGTCATTCATTCTTTTTCCTTTTATTAATTTTTGTTTTTTGTCCTCTGTAAATGCACTGAACACACTTTAATATTTGTGTTGAATTGTTCTGGAACAGTGTTGTGAATACAACTTAACCACTGATTTCTAGTTATGTCCTCTTGTGAAAGCACAAAGTAGTTTCATGGCGCCCGCAGCAACATTACAGCGAGAATAAAAGTTCCACCTTCTTTCTTTGCGTAATTATTTGGGCAGTGTTTGAAAATAAACCCGCTTTGTGATGCGTGATGTATTAGTTTATTAATTTAGTCTTTGCAACTTCATGTGCACCAAAAGCTTGTAACACTCCAAAGAGAAAGAAAAATTTGAAATCGCATCATGTGCTCTCTTTAAATGCAAACTCAGGGTTTCTTCAAGGAAAACACACAAGTTTTGTGAAACACAAAAAACACGCTTTTTTTTCCTTCACTTCCTTCCCACTTTTTTTTTCTCTGTCACTGCGTCCCTTTTAAGGCTCTGCAGCTTTAATTGTGCTTATCTAGATATTTTTGACAATGTCTCAAAGTCTTGTCCAAAAACAACATTTTACAGTACATTTCCTTAAAAAGAAAAAAGTATATGGCCATATAACACTTATTACAGAGAATATGTTCTACCCATTGCATTTCCTTCAATATAAGAAGATATATGCTGTTTTGCAAGATGATCCAATTTGTATTTGTTTCATCTAACATGCTACATGTAATTTCCTGCGCCCCTTCTCTTTTCAGTCTCCAATCTGTGTGTCAATTTGAGAAAGCAGGCTAGGACAGCTGAAGAGCATCTCAGGCCAGCTGGGACACAGATCAATCAGATTCACTCACTGTCAACCTCTTACGGACTCTGATGCTTTAGAATTTATAATGTGCTCTAATGAGCCCTGTTCATTCGTAGGTTTTCTTTGCAGAGATTTATTTCCTTCATTTTCTTCCAGACTTCTGCCGCACTTCTACAGACGTACTGTACTGATGTGGAGAAATTACTGTCCTCCGGCATTACCTTAAGTCTGAAGTCATAGATCAGTTTGATGCATAGTGCATAAACTCCCCATATCAATTGCAATTCAGTCCGAGCACTAAGAAAATCAGGTCTTTCATTCCCCACCCACCATCTTTATGCTCAAAACAAGCTGGCCTCATCATTATTCTTAGGAAGGATACTTACAAATGCTTCCCAGGTTCAGGGTTGGGATTAAGAGGAGGTTCTTAAAATGCACCATCAAAGGTCTTAGACTTCTGATGGAGTTGCTCAATTAGAGCTTTGACTTCTTGAACTTTGAGAGTGGTTTTTGAGTTTTCTCATTTAAATGAAACTCTCCACAACTTTGTATAGTATTGTATTTGTTCTGGGCTCATATTCACAAAAGATCTTAAGGTTAAAAGTAGCTCCTAACTTGCTGATATAGGAGAAAATCTTAAAAATAGTGGGCATGTCAGTCCCAAAGCATTTTAGCACTGAAATTAGCTCCTAAATCTGTGAAACATTAAGTATAGGATTAGAATTTATTTATTTATTTTTGGACGAACAAAATAGGCAAACTAAAAAATATTTTTTACATTTCTTTTTGTTTATTGAAACATTCAGTTAACTATTTTAAGGGGCTTGAAACAAGATGATGCTTATATTTTAAGTACTATATATATATATATATTTTTTTTATTTTTATTTTTTTATTTTTTCCTGCATTTCTGATCACATCCTTTTTTGGTGATAATATGAGAATTCTATCAAAACCATTTAAAACAAACATGTAAATTTAATAATGCACATCAAAAATTATAGTAATATTATTATTATTATTTATTTATTTTTTTTTTTATGGATCAAAATATCTTTTTATGGATTGGTTTATATAAAACTTTTTTATTTATTTATTTATGCATTTAAATGTAAAGTTTCTCAAGGGAAATGCAAAACACAAACACATTAAAATTCACAAAGTGAAAATGAGAAGTACTGAAGAAATGTTTGTTGGGAATATTTTAGTGTGGGGATAAAAAATAAACAAACAATATAGCAAAATGTCACCAGAAACATTCCTAATATGACCTTTTTGGTAAGTAAAGCCTTTAGAAAACTAATTTATATGATGCTAAACTATCATAACTATAAATCTAAAAATAAATATTTGCAAAAATTTGATTCTAAAATTAAATCTACATAGCATGCTGAAAGGTAAAAAGTCATAATTTAATGTGTGTGTGTGTGTGTGTGTATATATATATATATACTGTACACACTGCTCGAAAAAATTAAAGAAACACTAAAGTAACACATCCTAGATCTGAACGAATTACATATTCTTATTAAGTACTTTGTTCTTTAAATAGTTGAATGTGCTGACAACAAAATCACACAAAAAATTATCAATGGAAATCAAATTTATTAACTCATGGAGGTCTGGATTTGGAGTCACACTCAAAATTGAAGTGGAAAAACACACTACAGGCTGATGCCACTTTGATGGAAAGTCCTTAAAACAAGTCAAAATGAGGCTCAGTAGTGTGTGTGGCCTCCACGTGCCTGTATGACCTCCCTACAACGCCTGCATGCTCCTGAGGAGGTGGCAGAGGTACCCTGAGGGATCTCCTCCCAGACCTGGACTAAAGCATCCACCAACTCCTGGGCAGTCTGTGGTGGTGGATGGAGCGAGACATGATGTCCCAGATGTGTCTTCAGTTGGATTCAGGTCAGGGGAACGGGCAAGCCAATCCATAGCATCAATGCCTTTGTCTTACAGGAACTGCTGACACACTCCAGCCACATGAGGTCTCACAAGGGGTCTGAGGATCTCATCTCGGTACCTAATGGCAGTCAGGCTACTTCTGGTGAGCACATGGAGGGCTGTGCGGCCCTCCAAAGAAATGCCACCCCACCCCATTACTGACCCACTGCCAAACCAGTCATACTGGAAGATGTTGCAGGCAGCAGAATGTTCTCCATGGCGTCTCTAGACTCTGTCACGTCTGTCACATGTGCTCAGTGTGAATCAGGAGGGCATTCAAAAGTGACCAAAACATCAGCCAGAAATCATAGGAACTGGGAAGTGGTCTGTGGTCACCGCCTGCAGAACCACTCCTTTATTGGGGGTGTCTTGCTAGTTGTCTATAATTCCACCTGTTGTCTATTCCATTTGTACAACAGCATGTGAAGTTAATTGTCAATCAGTGTTGCTTTCTAAGTGGGCAGTTTGATTTCAAAGAAGTGAGATTGACTTGGAGTTACATTGTGTTGTTTAAGTGCTCCCTTTACTTTTTTGAGCAGTGTATATAGATCAATTGGAATACTTGAAGTGTTTTATGTAACCACTGTATATAGAATTAAGTTTTTTTGCTTTGTTGCTGTTTAAGAAGTCCCTAAGGGGAAATGTGATGGTGGGAAAAAACTGAGATTAGAAGAAAATTACATTTAAATGCAAACGCAAAGTTTCTCAAGAGAAACGCTAAACCAAAACCCTAAAGCTTTGAAACATACAAAGTGAAAATGAACAGTACAGAGTGAAAAAGCTTAACATTTGGATTCCGTTAGGAGCTATTTTAGTGGGCGGATAAAAGAAGACAAACAAACTGGCCAAGTTTCATCTTACACATTTCTCAATGTGAACTTCTTGTTTATTGAGCTATTGTTATACTGTATCACACTGACGACTGATTTGTCATGTTTTTATGTTTTGTCAGCCTTGAAGGACAGTCGGTTTCAGCTGGTTAACTTCTCAGACAACGAGCTGCTGGTGTCATTGTCCAACGTGTCGCTCTCGGACGAGGGACGGTACGTGTGCCAGCTCTACACGGATCCCCCCCAAGAAGCCTACGCCGACATCACTGTGCTGGGTATGACATCTCCCTTCAGAATGCTAAAATCCCGATTATCGATTTTCCTCATTGATTCCTTCACTCAATTGAACTTGTCTAATTGAATCTCACCATGACACAATATCAACCAATTACTCTCATGCCATTTCCAATAACACAAGCCAAACAAAAAAGGAACAGATGTTGCGCTATTGATATTGGTAGATCGCTTTTGGCAGGCGTATCGACTGAATTCCTCTTAGATGTTGAAAAGGCTACATCGAGCAATTCAGGAGTTAGCTTTGTGCCCCTCTTGCGTTGAATGACACTAACATTAGAGGTTTATTATGTGGCGTATTTGGACATCCTGGAGAGCTGAATGGAGTTGAGTGCTCTCTAAAGTAGCATGAGTTTTATGAGGATATGCGTTCCGTCACAGCATGGACTCTTAACCACAGGACATGAAAGCATGAGGCAAGATATTAGAAAAAAGAGCCCTCAAACAGCAGCTCTCGTAAGCGACAGACACTTTAGTGCCATCAGCAAAGCACCATACGAGTTAATGTGCTATGAAGAAGAGAAACATGAGTTAAACAGCTTGTCAGTTGGTGGAGTGGGTCCGGCATTGTCCAAATACACAATGAGACCATCAAAACATAGAAATGCTTCTGTGTGAATGCTTCAGAGATAGCTGAAACCGTTTGGATTGTTGATTAATCTAGCCCTGCTGTTCATCAGCCTAATTGAGCGGATGAAGCTGGTCCAAAACCTAAAGTACCCAAACACCCTCTAAAACCAGCGCAGACCAGCTTGACCAAGATTAAGGTGGTATTCAACCGGCTGGCTGTTTTCATTCTGATTAGCTAAAAAGTGCCCTAAACCCCACTAAAACCAGCCAAAAGACCTGCTTGACCTATGCTTGCTATCCTACTGAAGAAAACCTGCTTCAACCAGCTGTAGATGATAATTTCGGCTTTTTAATCATTTTTTCATCGCCACTCCCCCATTACAAATGGCAAAAGCTTGGAATATTTAAAAATAGAAGTCTCTGATGCTCAACAAGGATGCATTTATTTGTTCAAAAGTACAGTGAAAGCAATCGTTTTGTGAAATATTATTACATTTGAAAATAACAGTAATGCTGCTTGAAACATTTTTGTGATACCTGTGATTCTTTTTTCTGGATTATTTGAAATGCAAAAATGTGTTTTTTAATGGAATAGCGGATGAGTGTTTTTCACAAAATATTAACAAGAAAAAGGTTTTCAGCCTTGGTAATAGTAAGAAGTGTTTTTGAACATCAGCATATGAAAATCATTTATGAAGGATCATGTGACACTGAAGACTGGAGTAAAGAAGTTGAAATTTGCATCACAGGAATTACTTTTATTAGCAATATCATTATTATTATTATTATAACTGCATTTCTGATCACATAATGCTTTGGTGATGATATGATCATTCTTTGAAAAAACATTTAAAACAAACAAACAAAAATGCTTTTACTTTTTATGAATTACATGATTACATATTCAATTATTTATAATTGATTGATTCCTATTAATTCTTCTTTGTTTTTGTCTGCCAAAATCAATTTGACATTAAATATGTTCTTGAAATATCTTTGAGGAGTTAGTATTTCAGTAGTTTAACATCACTTTCGCATATTTACAGATCAATGCCACTTAATGGTCAAACTAATTAAATATTTCTATTTTTAGTGTTTAATTAATGATTAGATTTTTATTGACTCACAAACCCACTGCAGTCCTTACATTAAGTGTAGTTTGGGAAACCCGTACGATTTGTAATTATTTTACGAGTTCGTTCAAATTTGTACAAATGACCCTAAACCAACCCTTCATTGGGTTTTTTGAGAAAATCATATGAGTGAGGTTGCACGAATTTGTACAAATTAGCCACCTCGTACGAATAAGTACTGATTTGACTGTTGAATAGTGCTGTGAAACGATTAATCACATCCAAAATAATAGTGCTTTTTTACATAATATACATACATGTGTCTGCTGTGTATATTTATTATGCATATATAACTACACACATGCATGTATATATATATATATATATATATATATATATATACAGAACACAAAGATGTATTTTTATTTTGAATGCAATTAATCGCAATTAATCGTTTTGACAGCAGTTGTAACTAATCTACTCAGCTCTGTTTATATATTTGTTTAGCATTTTTTACAACACATATTTTCTTCCACTGCAGCTCTTCAAAATAGTACCTTACAAAATCCACAGGTGACAGTGGCAACCCCCTAACGGGGTTAGGTGGTTTGAGGTAGAAACCTAGCGAGGAACCAAGGAAGTCTTGCTGGTTTAGCTTGTTAAAATGCCTGGTGGGGACACCAGCACACCAACAATCAATGCTGGAGACCAGCTTCCATACCAAAACATAGACTATAGGGCATTTTCAGAAAAAAATCAAGATTGTCTTGAAAACAACAGCTTTTCCACCACGCTTTTTGCTTTGCGCTTTATTATTGAATTGAAGTTCCCGATAGTCATCGGCAGATCTTAGTAAAATAACAGTTTTTCCTTTAGCGAGCACACAGATAAAAAACATTGATCCAACACTGAAGAGCTGTCGCACCATCTCTAATCCTGCTGTTGATCTTCTGCCAGTTCCACCAGGCAACCCAATCTTAGAGTCCCGCGAGGAAATCGTGAGCGAGGGGAATGAGACAGAGATAACCTGCACCGCCATGGGCAGCAAACCTGCTTCCACCATCAAATGGATGAAAGGAGACCAACCACTGCAAGGTCTGACTCAGATCCTAGGAAGATTGTTCAGATAAGTCTGCTATGATTACTGATGCCTGTGATCTGCACACAGCACACCGTGGTCTAGATTCTGACTTGGTAATGACTTTTAATTAAGCCTTCAAAAGGTGTATCCGGTGAATTGACAAGAAGCTCACAACAAGCAGGTCTCTGAAAGAGGATTTTTGGTGCTTTCAGTCAAGCTTAAATAAGTAGCTTTGAATGAACTCCAACTGTTTACCTCCCACTCAGAGAATGCTGCCCACATATTAGTTCTCACTGGTTAAGGCAGTGCGGGCTGGCATAAAGGAGTGTGTGTGCAGGCTGGTTAATGTGCTTATAAACAGCTTTTCTCCATTAGACAGCAGGGTGGGACTGTTGAATAACATTCAGATAGACTACCTGGGGAAACAGAGGCTAACATGGCAGATGATATGGCGCATTTAAACAGAATCTAAGTTTGATGTGTCAACTGTTTATGGATTACAAACATCACAGCTTCATTAACTGCAGTGAAAGCAGTCAGACAGTGGCCTAAGGCAAGAGATTTCATCTGCTAAATGGATCAAATGCTAGCTAGTACGCCGTAAGGATCACGGAAAACGCACATTAAGGGTTGTAATGTCTGGTTTGTAATTAAAAAGTCTTACTCTGAACCACAAGAACTCTTGTCATTACACATTGCTTACAACAAGGCAGATTGTAAAGCTTTGGAGGATATTATTATGAAGTGTAAAGCAACATTTTGAACCAAAAATAATTGTTTTATTTACCAAAGATAAAGATACTGTGTGCGAATGTTTTGCCATAAATAAAAAAAATCTGTATTTTAAGGTTTAAGTATCTCTAGCCTATTAACAAACCATTAGCTGCAAATTTTGCCTAAATAATATCCCAATTTGTTGCTTATTAATAGTTAGTAGGGTAGTTGTTAAGTTTAGATATTGGGTAATGATGTAGAATATGGTCATGCAGAATATGTGATTTATAAGTACTAATAAACAGCCAATAAATTAATAATAGACAGGATAACAGGCAGCTAGTTAGTTTATAATGAGAACCGGTCCCTGTACTAAAGCATCACCATTATATATTTAATATTTGGTCCCACTTTATATTAAGTGTCCCTTATACCTGTGTACTTCCATAGTAACTAGATGTGTATCTAGTATGTAACCATAGTGTAAGTACACATTGCTACATAGTATCTGAAGCTGTAATATTTGTGTACTTACACACACCATTCTGAGGGATGTTACATGTGTGTAGTTACAGAAATATTACAGCTGTAATTACTATGTAACGGTGTGTACTTACACTGTGGTTTCACACTACATACGATGAGTATGTACAGTAGGTGGACAACCAAAGTGACTACTACCACCGCGGCAAAGTCCCGGATTTAAATTTAATTCAGTCGCGTGTTAAAGTCGTTCAGGAAACTACCGCCCGGTGCCGCAAAGTTTCCAAACTGACTACAATTTTGTTTTATTAAATAGAGATAAAATAAGCAAATAAAAAAATAACAACATTATAATATAACACCTTTAAGAAAATGAATTTATAAAAGGTGAAATAACATGTCAACAGGACATCATCCTTAAAAAAGAGAAAAAAAGAGCAGCATAACGTGAGGATTCACATCACTCACGCACAGAGCTTGTGCGAACAGAGAAAAACAATAGCCTAAATAGGCCCTTATGCGAAATATATATTTATAAACCAATAATAAATAAATATAACCACAGTGTAGTTACTATGGAAGTACACGGGTATTAGGGACACTTAATATAAACTGGGACCTAATATTTAAATAACAGCTTATCATTCCACCCTTTTCTACAAATTTCATCTTTGTTTTTAAATCATATTCCCATGCAGTTCCAGCAATGTGAATCAGTGCTATTGTTAGCATTATTTTTATATAATTGTGGTGTTTAGCATTTATTTATTTATTTATTTACAGATTAAGATAGTAATTTAGTGTCATTTAGTTATTTTTATTAGTATTATTTATCTATTTTTATGTATACTTATTTCTAAATTTTTGTGAAAGTTTTATTGTGTATAAAAATGTATACATAAATAATTAAATGTATTTATTAATAATTAATGCATTTTTTGCTTTATGGATTTTACAAATAATAAGCAAATCAAGAATCTAAAGCTTCAGTTACACAGCACATTACGATCATAATTTTATTTCATTTTGAGTTATAAAATATTGTATTAAATATATAAAAAACAATATAATGATTATTAATATCATAATTTAAATGATAATAAATAATTTATTGATGTAATGATTAAACAGGCAACATTGTCCCAAACCCTATTATCATTTCCAGTTATTGAGAAATTATGGTTTCTATGTAATTTATTAAATCTGCAATTAATCAATTAGAAATGAGTACAATCCTTGGTGAAAGGTATTTGTGTGCTCTTTAGCTAAAGGATGATCATAATATCAGGATTTAAATTCTTTAGTGTACAGTAGCTGATGTATTTTCTATGTGCTGACAGACGAGGAGGGAGATGAGCTATAGGTCAGATGCAAGCTGTAATTATTTCCCACTTCATTAGGTCCAAGTAAACCGTCATACTCCGTGCTGCAATTAGCTCAATGCCCTTGAGTCTAGAAATTGTCTTAAGATGAGGGCTAACATGATGGGCAGTAACCCTACAGGAAGCTGCTGACCTCAGAGCTACTTCATATGAATTCATCATGGTCACATGTCCTGACCATCCATCATCAAGTACAGCTATTCTTGTGAATTTTACTGTTATATTAAATCATTATTTTAGTGCATAAAGTTCACATTTAATTTTACTTAATCTTTACATTTTTTTTTTTATTGTTTTAGTTTTAATTGCTTAGCACTAGTGTCTGGCTCTACAGATAGCTAAGCAATTAGCTGAACTACATTTCTTAGTATCAAAATGGTAGCTATATTTTTAAGTAGCAAGGTGGCGCTGTTACATTTTCTGTATCAATATTTAAACAGTCAAGTCTTGTTTTGCTCACACACTGAACCTTTTGAAGCGCTTTTTTATTTATTTCATTCAGTAAAAGGAATATTTTAAAACACAGAGGACAAAAAGAACACTGGATGAAGCAGAATATTTACCTGCAATCAATTGGAGCCAAACCTGCGAATGCATCCTATGGTTTGCCAGCGATTAACAACCTCTTTATTAAGTTCAGCACCTGCAGCTTGTCAATGCCTCAGTAGTACAAATAAAGACATTTTGCCCACCAAAAGTGTTTCAAAACAGGTGCACAAAACACCAGCAGTATTAGAAATTACCTTGACATTTTTGAAAGGACATTTTGAGCTTATCTCATTTAAATAAGACTCAACTGTGTTTGTTGTTTTCTGCTAAACATATTAGATTGCAAAATTAATTCTTAGAATTTTAGATTTTGAATACTGCTTATAAAAGATATGTACAGTACTATCTTAAAAGTTGGAAACAGCTACGTCATGTAGCTTGTAGTATAAAGGTGCGGTCATATTTCAGTGTCAATTTGTTAAAATAAAATTAATAAAAATAATTAAAATAATTACCCACCAGTTCACCAAAACTGGAATAGTTATGAACTGCCATAAAAGATTGAAGTACCTTTTAAACCTGTATATCGCCAGCTTGGCCCGAGCTTGGAGACCAGTTTAAACCACCTAGAACCAGCCAGCAAAGCTACATAACAGTAGTCTATCTCATGTCATCGATAAATCAATAAAAGTGGCAAACCCCCAATAAAAAGCGTTTAATTTTCACATGGTGAACAAACTGTCATGCAACCCTGTGTTTTATGTCCTGCTGTGATGTTTGGATGTCACACACGTGCCGTACACACGCTGTATTAAGCATGACTGCTCTGTGTGCGCTCAAAAGACCTGTCTCCCACAATAAATGAATGTGAAATTTGTCTGGAGGTGACGGTATCATTCCTCGTGACCCTCCTCCCTCTCTTGGTGACACTGTGTTATTATGAGCAGGCCGGGATGGAGAAAGCTCGCTTGTTATGGCTGACATGTCACTCTTTCGGCCGTTCCCAGGTGAGGCGACTGTCGAGGAGTTATACGACAGGATGTTCACTGTCACCAGCCGGCTCAGGCTCACCGTCTCTAAGGAGGACGATGGAGTGGCCGTCATCTGCATCATTGACCACCCAGCCGTGAAGGACTTCCAGGCCCAGAAATACCTGGAAGTGCAGTGTGAGTCATCTCAAGATGAGGAGAAAACTTTCAGCCGTAAAATAACCTCGGCTTAATCTTCCCACCTGCATGCAGGGGTCAATTTGACTGACAATGTAATGAACTAAAGAACATTTTGTTACACAGTTAGACTGTTTACGAGGAAATGAATAGGAGTGAGGCCCAAAATAGTTCCCCCAAAAATCGAATTATTCACACTAATGTCACACTTGTTTTGTTTGTGAAACACAAAAGGAATCATTTAAGGCATCTTCAAGCAGCAATTTGATTGACGTTGAACCTTTTGTTCCACGATTAGACCGTTTATAGAGAAATCAAAACCAGTGAAGCTAAGACGAGAAGAGGTTAAATGTACTATATTGTATTTAACAGATGAAAACAAAGCTGAGAGGGACAGACTTCAGTCTTTACAATAGCACTTTATATTAAAGGGATAGTTCAACCAGAAATGAAAATTCTTTCATTAATTACTCATTCCAAACCTGTAATACCTTTGTTCATCTTCAGAACACATGAAGATATTTCTGATTAAATCCGAAAGCTTTCTGACCCTGCGTTGGCATTGAACTATTAAAATAATGTGACAACTGAAATGTACTATTTTAGTCCACTATTTTAATGATGCCCTTCCTACTGTACCTTTCTGGGCCTTGAATGTGGCAGTTGTGTTGCTATATGCAGGGTCAGAAAGCACTCAGATTCCATCAAAAATATGAGTTTGTGTTCCGAAGATGATCGATGGTAATTCATGGCAGAATTTTTATTTTTGGGTGAACTCTCCCAGACTAGACTTTCAAAGCTGTTTTAATTGTTTCAAAACCGATTTCTTTTTTTTCCCTATTGAACGTTTTCTTTTCTTCTGATAGATATTTCATCAGCTGAACAATCTGTATGTTGTTAAATAACAGTGCAATCCATTGAATACACTGTACTTCTCTCACAGCCTCATTTCATTCCTGTCAAATGTAGCCTGACTGGTCTATAATTCACATTTTTTAAGCATCTCCATGCAGCTGTTTTCCATAAATGACAATTCATAGTGACCACACAGCTGTTAAGCTAAAAGTGGTCTGTATAACTCGTACACTCATACAAAATATAATTTTGAGTCACATGATAGCTTAATGCGAGGAATACACTGAAACGAGTTTGATTGACAATCCTCCCTTTCAGTGAGCTATGACCTGATAACCGAGTTCAGATAATTTTGCAGTGAACCGATTCTTTCCAATGAACCATTTCTTTCAGACCGAACCATTCATGAATCAGTGTGACTTAGTGATCCAGTCAGTGTTCACAGCTCACTGGAGAGGATGATTATGTGAATAAGCGGTTAAATATTTCCCAAAGACATTACATGGATTCAGAAGATGTAGTCCATGAATCATATGGATTGTTCTAATGGTGTTTTTTGTGTCAGTGGCCACTATAAATAAGAGAAGATCCATTTTTAGTTGCTCTACAGTGGAAATAGTCACATGGCTTTGGACGAAAGAAATCAAGTAAGTCAATAATGGCAGAAATTCAATTTAGGAGTGAACTATTCCTTTTAACCCGGCCGAGGTCTAGGCATTTGCTTTAATTAAAACAGACGCTTTCTTGTTATGCGTAAGCATGAAATGCTGTCCGCCAAATAATGCATTGATTAAGTGCGTTTGCCGCACTTTTTTTTTGTGTGTGGCACGGGAAGTCCTGGAAAGGTTAACCTACCCTTTTGTAATCTTGGCAGAATATTAATTTATTCAGATAGCTGACTGCTCAGGGTGACCTTTGAGAAGAAAAGGCAGGAGGGATCAGCTCAACTGTAACAGCTTGACATTTTGACTAACATAGATAAAAGAGGAGAAGAAAAAACATTTTACAGTACTGTTAAATTGACTGTTTAAATTCATAGCAGTGTCATCCTTCCTCACACGCTTTACCCAGGCTATAAAAAAACACGTACTGTCATGTTCGCACTCTTTTAGGCTCACTGGGTTGACTTAATATAGTGCAGCATGAAAAAACGAAACCCAGAAGAGCAGCAAAGATCTGCTGCCTTCATTATACAGGTCTTTGTATTAAACATGAATGCATAATACACATGAACGTAAATGTAAATGCGCAAATGATGTCCAAACCTGCCGGGGATGTTTTCTAATCAGACTGAGAGGCAGGTATGAGGCCTTAGAATGATAATTAGAGAGATACAATAAGGGTACTGAGCTGAATCAACGTACTGCAGTGCAACTGGAAATGAGTTTGTGTCTTTGTTGTGTCCAATGCACAGATAAACCAGAAGTGCAGATTGTGGTGGAATTCCCTGAGGGTTTGACCAGAGAAGGGGAAAATCTCGAGCTGACATGCAAAACTAAAGGAAAACCGCAGTGAGTCTAACGCTGGGGCCTCAGGCCACTTTACTCATTTCATTCGAATTTGTTTGGTTGCTTTATCATGCAGATAATAATAGATGATAACAAGAATAACTCGGATAGACGGACAGGTATGCAAATATATACATGGTTTGGTGTTGATATTTCATACTTGTTTTGTATTTGTTTTGTTGTTTTGATAGACACACACACACATACATAGATAGATAAATATAAGTAGTCATTTAGGTAGCCTACAGTAAATGTGACGTTACATGCATATTGTTTATAGGATGTTATATTGACGTCTTTGATCGACTGAAACACTGATTGTGAAGTTGTACTCTTTATTTTAGCTTACTTTCAGATGGTAAGTCATGTTTATTTTGTGCTGAAACTGCTATTAATGTGGAGGAGATGATTGGTTCATGTGTAGTTGGGTTAACTTAAAGAGCAGTGAATGACAGAGTACCATTTTTTGAATTCCCATTTGCTCACATAGCAAAGGAAAAACTCTATGATAGTGTTTACATGACTTTCAAAAAAAGGAAAAAACTGAGAGAGACTGAGACCAGCAGTCAGAAGACAGAGCGATGCCAAATTTACTATCTTTCTGCATCAGAAACGCCCTTGCATTAGTGTAAACTAATAATTAAATTTTTTTAAATAATTTGATGCACAGGTGATATGATACAAAGAGTAGTGTTGTAAATGTATATACATTATTAAAATATACAAATATGAAAAGCTTTTGAGGATTTATGATGCTGATGACCACAAAACATCATAGTCTTGTGAAAAGGATCCATGGACAGAATTTGAAATCTAAGACTTTCTTCATAATTTAAGTAGCAAAACCCAAATCAACTGAAGGGATGTTCCCTTCAGTGTTCTTTTGATTAATTGATAACAGGCCAGGCTAATAGATTCTTGGGATTTAAAGGGTTAGTTCACCCAAAAATTACTCACCCTCATGTTGTTCCAAACTCATAAGACCTCTGTTCATCTTCAGAAAAAGAAATTAAGATATATTTGATGATATCTGATCCTCCATAGACAGTAACACACCTGGCAATGATCCAGGTCCAGAAACATAGTAAAAAAATTGGCAAAACAGTCCATGTGACATCAGTGGCTCGACTTCACTTTTGCAATGCTAGGAGAGTCCATGCTTCTTCCGTGACTTACGTCTTCTGCCATTTTAGAGAGTAAGCATATGCTTTCCTCTAGGCATAAAGAACTGCAGATTACGTTTATGCATGTGCTTTCATCCGAATGTAAACAAGGCTGATTACGTCAAATACGTTAAAGCTTACATATACGGTGCATTGTGATACTCTCTAAAATGGCGGAAGACATAAGTCACGGAAGAAGAATGGATTCTCCTAGCATTGCAAAAGTGAAGTTGAGCCGCTGATGTCACATGGACTGTTTTACCGATGTAAATGTTTTGCTACATTTCTGAACCTGGATCATTGCCAGTTGTGTTGCTGTCTATGGAGGGTCGGATGGCTCTCTGATGTTAATTTGTGTTCTGAAGATGAACAAAGGTCTTATGGGTTTGGAACGACACCGGGGTGAGTAATCAATGACAGAATTTACATTTTTGGGTGAACTAACCTGTTAACAATCAATATCGTTTGAGAAAAATGAGAATCGATTGATACTGAGATATCAATATTTTTACCCAGCCCTAATAGATAGATAGATAGATAGATAGATAGAAAGCTGAGCTTTTACAGAATCATGTTTGGTTGCTCGCACAGGTGTTGATTTTAAAGCAGTGCTAAAGTTGTCCTGAATAAAGCGCATTATTTTCTCCTCTCTGCTTCTGTCTGAGCATTTTCACACTGAGCACTAAATGATTACTGTGATGTTTTACAGGCCTCATCAAATTAACTGGCTCAAAGTGGATGATGATTTCCCCTCCCACGCCGTGATTACTGGCTCTGATCTCTTCATCGAAAACCTTAACAAGTCCTACAACGGAACGTACCGCTGTGTGGCATCTAACTTAGTGGGAGAAGCCTACGATGATTACATCCTTTATGTATACGGTATGCACTTGAACTTAATCTGCGTCTGTAAACAATCCATGAGAGCAGCGTTTCCCAGACAGTTAAATCTATAGTCTTGGACAAAATGACACTGTTAATGGTTAGTTTTCAATATCAGTCTAAGTCTTGGCTTAATCTACGTCTGGACAGCCAGCCTTTGATTTTTACATGTAATCAGCTGCTTAATGTTGTGTTGTGACTTAAGGATTTCAAGTTTCACATGCATTTGCTTTTCAAAGAAGCTTGATGTTTCGTTGAAGACAGAAGCTTTTAACCCTCTATTGCATTATGTTGCCTCTGGGTTTTCTTCATTTGATGCTAATAAATTGGTTAATAATGAAGAGATGTATTTTTCTGGCATAATACATTATGTGGGGTGCGTGTTTTTGCTTTGGAAAGCTGCCTTCATTACAGCAATTTTATTGATTATTTTTTATCCATCCTTCAAAAATATGATTCATATTTCTTAGCGAGTGGGCATTATTTTAAAACATTTAGAAGCACATCAATTATTTGTATGTTTTGAGGAATTGCTTAAATATGTTTATTGCCCCGAAGCAACCCTGTGCGACAGTGGCATGTATATGAATATCAATGTAGTGGATATGGACCCACTGTAATAGTTATCAGCCTTTTTAGCATTTCATTTTTAATGCAATAATATAGTTTAATAGCTTTTCTTTCTTTTTTTTTACTATTTCCACCATTTTTAGGACTGTGACATCCATTTTAAAAAAGGAAATATATTCACAAATGCTTAAATAAATAAAAAGCAGTCTTTGAATAATTTACTTTTAAGAGTTGCGTAGAATACCTAAAAGAAAACTGCCTCATCCCAAAAGTATTATTTCTTATTGTTATTATTTGTGTTTGATTTTACTAATGAGGTCCATTTTATGTAAGACAAGTGAATCAGAAATGTCTTTTTTCCACGTTGTTTTCAATAAGCATGCAATAGAGGGTTAATTGTTTTATTGAATAGGCTTTCACCTGAGAGTTTTTCATAGTACTAGTCTTAACACAGGAAGTGCATTGTGTTCGGCGCATGTTTAATCCTTAACAAGGGCTGACAGCTGGATTTTTCAAAGCCCAGGCAATAATTGCTATGACAGTGGCACTTGAAGCCTGGGATTTAACAAAGCTTTGCTTTGCTATAGAAGAATTGAAGTGTTGTTATTGTTTAAAGCAGGTTATGTTCGGGAGTGCTAACGGCCCACCAGCTGCAGCTATTACAGGCTGTCCTGTCGAGCCCAAGACATTAGCCTGAAGAGATGGGAAAGGGTGGCTCGTCATTGAGCAGTTATTAGCCTCTGATGATGCTGATATCAGAGGCAGGTGTTTGGGAATGATGTCATCAGCATCCCATCTGCAGACGGGAGAGTTTGTGTGCATCCCACGCCTGGAAGCAGTTCCACTTCCAGCTTAGTTCGATGTCTGTCACCTCTACCTGAGTGAGCACCACCTGCTGATTACTCCACTTCCTCTCAATTCACAGGCTCGAGGAGTTTGGGTCTATTTGCGCCGAGTGGCCGTCCCGGAAAAAGAGGAGATTTATTGCTGTCTGGCTTGGTATAAGTGGCGGTTTTTAGTTATAATCTCCCAAGCATCGTGTAATATGTGAGTGAGGACTTTGCTAAATATTTTCAGCCATAATTTACTCTGGCAATTGTCGAGCATGCCCTGCCTCAGAGGACTGAAACAAGTGGAAAGACCTCTTGTAGCCTGATAATCCTGGGCACAGTATACTTCTCCAGCCTGTCTGAGTTACTTTTAATGCTGCTCCTCGGGGGGATGGCAGCTTTGCTTTTGCTACAGAGCATTTACTTTTACTGCCACAGTAAAGCAGTGACTTGTGTTGAGCAAATGCTTACAGCTACTCGGTCTTTTACTTCGTTTGTTTTTTTCATGTAGCGTTGAACAGGATGGTAGATTCTCATTTCCTAAAATCTCAGAAAGCGTGTAGTGCAATACTGGGCATGCAGAGACAATGGAGGCAGTGTAACAGTTTCTCCATTTACACCATTACTGCATTCATGGCCTTCACAAAGGGGACTGTTTTGATGTCAGATCAAATGTATTTGCAGGCTAATGTGAATTTGCAATGGGACAGATACATGTCACAACCTGATAAGCTTGTAGCCGAGATGCTGAGAGTGAAAACTCATCCTGGGATACTGAAGTACAGATAGTACTCAGTTAATTTGCTCGAAAATAAAAAGAAGGATGGAAACAACAAATGTAATCATAATCACAAAACAATAACAATAATTATATAGGGGGAAAAAAGGCACAGAGTTATTTATTTCCGATAAGAAAAGAAGCATATTTTATTTATTAGCTGAAAAGAAAATGTTTTTTCTCAAATACAAAAACCTGCAAAAAAAAATTAATTAATTAATATATATATATATATATGTGTGTGTGTGTGTGTGTGTGTGTGAAAACATACTTTTTGAAAATGGTTTTAGCAAATAAAGTATTATTTACATAAGACACACACATACACACACACATATATATATATATATAATATTTAGACTAAAATGTCATTTATTCCTGTGAAAGAAGCTGAATTTTCAGAATGATCCTTCAGAAAACATTTGTTCAATGATGATGCGAATAATTGTGCTGCTTTAAGAAATTGTATTTTAATAGAAATTCCTTTAATAAAAAGAAAGTTTAAAAGACCAACATTTAGTTGAAACAGATAATTTCCTAAACACCATTCTTGATCAATGTAATGCATCCTTGCTCAAATAAAGTTATCATTTCCTTTAAAAATCCTACTGACCCCAAATTTTGCTGAGTCATCTGTATAAACTACAAAATGAAACAGTATAGTTGTCTTAAAGAGTTCTTTCTACAGTACTTGCTCTGGCCTTTTACAAATGTGTTTCATGGGTGTAAACTAATGCTGCAGGTTGATTCAGTCACATAATAGTATTTTTGACATGAACAAAACCAGATCATTTACCACATAGCACTTTTTAGGTTACATGACAAATCAGTTTTACAGTGTACAATATATGCTTTGATTTGTAATGATACCAATTTTGTTTGTTACACTAATGCACCGTCATTATTATCCTCAAATAAAGGATTCTATTTCATAACCCTTTGTTCCTTTTTCTAGTCCCAATTCAGACAAAGAAAAATCTAGGGCTGCAAATCTAGTTTAAAAGCTTTGTGATATACAACTAAAGTCAACTCCAGTTCAAGAAAAGGCAGCACGTAATATCTTCTCTTTGGTAAATGTGATGTAACTGCACTGCTGCAGGGGATGTCTATGCCATGACTTTTTTCAGGGTGAAGAGATACAGGGTTAGAATCCAACTTGATCCCAGTTCTAGTGGTTGTGGGTGGCTCAGTCCGGAAACATCTGTACTGTGAATAGGAAGACCAAGGCTTAAGTCCTTCTAAAGCCACTTTTGTTGGTCATTGTGGCCTTGAGCAAGACACTTAACCTCCTTTCACTGCGAGGGCACTGCCCTTCATCTCTGTTTGTGATCACAAATAGTAAAAAAAGTGTGCATGTAGGTACAGTTAACATTTTTAACAGCGAAAGCAACTTAAAGAAGTGTTCGCCGGCACATTCCCAACTAAATGGACCTGACAGCTTTTATGGACATTGCCGAATATATCTAGCAATACCATCTGCCAGTCCTAAAACACTATACATCACAGGAAGTCAATTGTCCCAGTGCTTTAAACTAGGTCACTTACATCTTTCCGGATGAGCTTTTAACTGGTAAAGGACATAGAGTATTTAGTTATAGCAAAGTACTTTCTCTACTAAATGTTCAGTTCACTTTATGGTCCTTATCCTTCAGAAAGATACAGGCTAGTTGTAATGGTTTTCCAGGTAGGTGATTTTGCCCTCAGGATTGTTCCACTGACAGCAAAAACCTGCTGATCAGGTACTTCTTTAATGCAATACATGTACGTTTATCTGCGTTTATCATTTATCATGATAATGAAGTTGTTTAAATTATCTGGAGATTTGGCAGTTGGGAATATGTGATGCTGAAGGAAATGGCACGTCATTTTAAATGCTCAAGGTCTGCAGCCTTGACATTGAATTCAGCTCCATTCTTTTGTATTTTCCTCTATACGTTTGCCTTCATTATCTTTACTCTTCCCCTGAGTCTTATTTCATCTTTAATGTAAATGTAGTTTACATCTTGCAAATCCTTCAGTGACTCGTTACTCTTTATTAACAAAAAACAATATACAAAGCGAACGTGTTTATAAAGCTGTAGAGATTTGAATGTCTTAATAAGAGCTTTTAATTACATCTGAGGCTTCTTATGTTGACCTAAAGCATGCTAAAATTGAACAAAAATAGCTAAATACACGTTGACACTCACTGGAGAATTGATTTCCCCCACTAATCATGGCATCCAGATTAATTAGTGTGTATCTATTAACACCCTCTCTGCATTTTTTAAGTTTATCATTCACAGTGGAATATTGCTTGCAGGTGTAGTTCAGGCAGTGCATTTAATTCGTTGGTGGAGCTAATCAATCTAGTTCAGCTAATTGCATGTTTGCTTTTTAGTCTGTCTCTAGTTTTAAATGTTGCTGTTCAACTGTTTTATATTTCCGGTGACTGGATTATGAGTTTAATGTGATTCACACAAGAAAGATATGTTCATAGATACACATTCTTATCCATATCAATCAATCATTGCTCTATGACTTAAGAGTTAGGGCCAGGATCGATGCATTCATTAATAGGAATTATGTTATGTATGTATGCAATTATGATTAATTGTGTTTTATTATATTATATTAGTATAATTTTCAAGCATAATGTTGCCAATTACTTTTTCCATTTTTGATCAAATTTATTTGCGTGTCTCTGAGCAACATATACTATTGATGTTCCTGACTGAATCACAATTTTGAACAAATCAGTTGAGTTAATGATTCAATGATTCATTTACTTGACAGACCCAGATTTGCTGTCCCTAAGTAAAAACAAAAATCAGTTGAACAAATGATTCAATGGCTTGATAAACATAATTTGTTGCAATCTACTATAAATGTAAGCAGCTGAAAAAAAAACTTATTGTTATAAGTTATTATTATATTATTATAGACATGTAGTGCAAATCACTTTGTTCAATTATAAATGTGCTTTTAGTAGTATTTTAATAGTATTGAAACATAATATAATAATAATACTATATATATATATATATATATATATATCAATAATATGCGTTTACTATTAATTCAGTATATTCATATTACTATATAATATTACTGTAATAATATATCACCATGCATTTGTATTATAACATTATCGGTAACACTTTACAATAATGTTTATTCGTTAACATTAGTCAACAAAATTAGTAAACATGAACTAAGAATGAAAAATACTTCTACAGCATTTGTTCATTTACATTTTATGCATTTAGCAGAGTATTTATTCATATTGTTAGCAACATTTACTAATGCATTATTAAAATTTAGAAGAGAACTAAAAAGAGTTTGTTAACATTTTTTAATGCACTGAGAGCTAACATGAATAAACAATAAACATCTGTATTTTCATCAGCTAACATTAACAAAGATTAGTGTATTAAATGCATTGTTCGTTACTTTTTCATGTTAACGAACGTTAACCAATGACACCTTATTAAAGTCTTATCACATTATTAGTTATATGATTTTTGTGTCTTTGGTTGTATTTAGTACTTATTTATTCCATTTATTTTCCTTTCGACCTCATTTATGACTGCTCATCACTTATGTTACATTTATATTCATTAATATTCATTTGAAGCAGATAAATTCTTTGAAGCTCAAGCTATTATGGTATTTTATTTTCGCACTGGCCATACACCACTGACAAATTCTAATGCATGTGTTTACACCTTTAAACCTGCACCCTATGTGTTTCCACCTACATCTAGGTTGGCAGTGCTGTTATTTACCGCTTTTTTTAACCAACGTCTCTCCCAGTGGGAATTGTGTGTGTTTCAATTACAGTCACTTGATGTTCTGTGCGAAGGCCTGTTGGGAGAGAATAAGTATCGACACAGACCATGTCCAGCATTAACCTCCATATTCAGGCTCCTTTGGGAGATGTTTTCTCAGCCAAACCCATGTAACATTCGCTCTTGTTAAAACGCAAATGTAGACTCGGTGTATCACAGCCTGCCACAAACAATCGTATCTGCTTTTTCTTGACTGCCTCAGATGCTGAATGACTACAGCTACTCTGTAATGTTTGATATTAGGCCAACGTTTCTGTCAAGACCGCTAATACACAGAATGAAAGCTGTGTACTGTATATTTGACAGTATTAGACAGCCTTTCAACCGCTTTAATTTCTGCTGTGACAGCATAATATATTTGACATTGAGAACAGGATTGATACACCACATAAAGGGAGCCACTGAGCATGTTTAAGGCTTTTCATACATTAGCATAGATAATTTATCATGCACTCAAAGGTTTGTCGTTTTACTGGGACAGAGACCACAAGGAAAGCTCTTTAACTTTTAATTCTAGTAATACATCGGTACATCACGATTTTTACAGATTACAGTGTATCTTTTCTCACTCTCATGACATTCTAAACTTTTCTTCTGTGGAGCACAAAAACTTCTTTATTCCCAGATAATGAAAGTCAGTGCGCATTTTTTGGAGAAAAACATTTAGCCTGTTTAAACACACTTATTGGCCACTTTATTACGTGCACTTATTCAACTACGCAAATGTTATGTCAGCTAATCACTTGGCAGCAACTGGAAACATGGTTTAGAAGATCTGCTGAAGTTCAAACCAAGCATCAGAATGGAGAAGAAAGGTGATTAAAGTGCTTTCTAATGTGGCACGGTTGTTGGTGCCAGATGGGCTGGTCAAAGTTTTTCAGAAACTGCTGATCTGGGATTTTGTAAAACTGTAGGGTTTAAGGAGAATGGTCCAATAAGAGAAGATATCCAGTAAGCAGAGGTTATGTGAATGCAAATGCTTTGTCGATGCCAGAACTGGTTCAAGCTGATAGAAAGACAACAGTAACTCGAATAACCACTCGTTACAACCAAGATATGCAGAAGAGTATATCTGAACTCACAACTTATCAAACCTTGAATCAGATAGGGCTAGAAGAGTAGAAGATACCAGGTGTCACTTCTGTCTTCAGAGAAAAACAGGAAACTGAGGCTACAGTAGGCACAGGCTCACTAAAATTGAACAATAGAAGATTGGAAAAAGGTTGCCAGGTCTGAGATACGAATGGTATGTTCTGAAATTGGTGTAAACAACATGAAAGCATGGATCCATCCTGCCTTGTATCAACTGTCCTTAGTAGTGCAACTGACCATATCCATCTTTTTAGTCTGACAAAGCCCACCCATGAGGCTGTCTGACTGACATGTCAAACAACCGATCACAGTTTGTTTCGTTCAGCATCACGTTTTGGAGCATGGAAATGCGCACTTTAAATATTTTACATACTTTTGAATATCCAGCTTTTAGTTGATGCTGATTGATTAAAGAACATGACACGCATTTCCTGGAAATCCTGTATAATTCAACCAATCTGTCAATGACTTCGAAACTCCTGAAGTGTTTCCACTTTTGTGTGCTGTAAGCTGAGACTGCTATCCCTTTGTCAATCAATGTGACAAAGTGAACACCAAGTGTTCTTGGTTCCAGCTGATCTAATTAATGCAGCCTAACAATCCTTTAACGGATTTGATTAATAAATGTGCATTAGTGTGTTAAATGTAAGCCAGAGTAAAGAGATGTGTCTTTAATCTAGATTTAAACTGACAGAGTGTCTCTGCCTCCCGAACAGTATTAGGTAAATTGTTCCAGAGTTTGGGGGATAAATAGGAAAAAGATCTGCCACCTGCAGTAGATTTTGATATTCTAAGTATTATTAAATGGCCAGAGTTTTGAGAACGCAGCGGACGTGGAGGACTATAATGTGATAACAGCTTGCTCAAGTACCAAGAAGCTAAGCCATTCAGCAATCAAATATGTTTGATATATAATATAGGAAATATGGAGTTAAGTTTTATATTATCACTTTAAACAACAGAGAGTGATAGCTTTGTCTCGTGATGGCTAATTCCAGCAGGATAACACTCAAATCATCTATCACTAGTTTCTTAACCATGACAGTGAGTTGGATTTACTTGGGATTTGATGGAACAGGAGATGTTGTTATTGTGATGTTATCATGTCAATATGAACCAGAATCTCAGAAGAATGTTTCAAGCACTTCGTTGAATCTATGCAATGAAGAATTAAGGAAGTTCTGAAGGCAAAAAGGTGTGCTGGTTAGTGTATGTCTTTTAAGTGTTCTATTCATGCAGGTTTGGAACAATATATGGACAAATTTCATTTGATTGTCCTATTCATTCTGTTTGTGTAAAACAATCAGACAACAAGCTTAGTGAGATCTCAAATCCCACTAGGTTGTGCTATAATAAGGAACTCTACCAACTCTACCAAACAAAAATTAATAATTGTCCTTCATTCATAGTTAAAGGATGCCAAATATAAAATAAAAAGTACACATTTGTCAGTTGAATGTTCCATATGTTTTAAAATCAGAGTTTATTCAATCAGTGAAATGTGACTGGCATCATAAGAATCATGGTCATTGGGGTGGTTTCACCTGCAAACAGGTCTCCTGGTGTGATTTTTCACCATAAATAACAGAAAATAAAGGCAGGTCGGCCTGACTCATGCCCGCTCAACTCAAATCTGGACCATTACCCAGAGATTCAACACATTCAGCATTGCTGAGAGACAGTGGAACAGAGCCAGTGGGTTTTATGAGGACACATCTCGCAAGTGTTGTCAGGACAATCCCGCTCTCGATAAGTACTCGTATCGTCCATTTTCTCACCGCGTGATTGGAATTTCATATTTCCATCCTTCACATACAAATGGAAATATTGCACGTCCAAACACATTCGCATCTCGCCGCTCATAACATCGAGCCAGGAGTCACCCAGCCTGCAAATTGCCCGTGGAAAATTCTTGTTTGCTTGACTATTATGCATGCCACATCCTATTCAGACCTTTGTGTTGGCCGTATCCCCTGCATGCACAATTTCAGCCACGGGACTATGACATTTCCAAAACCCGTCTGCAATCGGTCACGGCGCACAAAATCCCTGAAATATTTTCATCAGGCGATGCGTCTCCCAGCATCTACATTCAGAGACATTATCCTGTCCTTGATGTTTTATCATTAGTTGGGAAGTGTTTGGGCTCCTACTGAGATCTTTTGATGGAGCACAGACAATAAAGTGATGGAGACAGCCAGCCAATTTTGCCTGCTGCGACTGTTCCCCAGCAAGGCGCCGGAGTATCTGTGCTAAAAAGTGGAATGATAGTCACATCGCACAGCCACAGTACAATAGCTCAGCCGCATTTGCCAGAGCCCCATTATTCCGCTGATTGTGCGGTGGCTGTATCCAATATGACTGTGTGTTTATTAATAAATGATTCTCGTAATGTAATTTTCTCCGTCTCCCGTTTCCATGCTCGCCGCATGATAGGAAAGCTGCCTGAAAGATTTGAATCAAGTTGAGTGGACCTTTTTGGTTTTCCGCACTGCACTTAAATCCCAACTGGTTTTTCAGAATGCAAAACTTTAGGACTGACCATCCAAAGATAGTTTGCTTCGGCCTTGTTAGTTAATATCTGCTGCATCTACATCAGTTGCTGTAGTTATGATGTAAGCGTCAGCAAGATGCCGTGAACCTTTCTGAGTGCAGCTGTCGGAGAGGACTGAAAGCTGGGAAATTTTGCCTCTGCTCACATCCATCACTGCATCGCACACAGAGCTGAAATCACAAGGCACGTTCATGCAAATGCAGCTGATTTATTCGCTCTTTCATTATAAGGTGTACTCGGACACAGCTGCAGACTCTATTGCGTACTTTTGTGTGACGTTACATGCACATTGTTTCGGAAAACGCCAATCGAATGCGTTCCAAAAAAGTCTGATTTTAATCGGATTGGATGGGGTTTGGATCACTTTGTAAACATCGGATTTCATGTGGGGGTTTTTTTTCGCCGTTCAGTCTTCAAACAAAACAACTAAACGGATTTGAGTCAGATATGCCAAAACATCGGATTTTTGCTGCCTGTCTGAACAAAGCCTTTGGCACAGTGTGTTTTGTTTAATCACGTCGGCCAGTGTCAAGCCCATTGCAATGCAGGCTTTATACTGTTGCTTGGACGTCTAATTCTATATTACTTAAGCTGTCGTTTTCTATTATTGCAGGTAGTAAGCCCATCATTTCAATTCAAGTCTTTTTCTTTACATGTTTCTTACATTACATTTGATCAAATATCTATAGCCGGCCAATTTGCCTTCAGCTGATTCAATAACAGTTTTGCAGGAAAATGCTTCACAGTCAGACATGCAATTTCATGTAAAAGCAAAATGACAGGCCATTTTTCTTCTCAATCAAGGAAATTTATGAGCTATTGTCTGTCTTAAGCCCCCATTTACACTTAGACATTCTTTTATAGTATATCTCAAGTGTGATTTAATAAAAAAATCGACCTGCAATTACCCACATAAAATGGAAAACACTACTTATATACATCAGAGGTTGCACATGCTGAGCATGTTCCATGTTTTACTAAATATTAAAAAAGAGATTAATGGATAGTTGAATGAGAACTGTCACTTTATAAAGCTTATGAAGGTTTCGTTTTAGGGAGAGTTTTGGAGAATTTATTTTTAATTACATAAAAAAATTACATAATTATATTTAATTACAGATTAACTACACATTTATTTTCAAAAGTTTTGAGTAATTAAGATTTGAAGAAATTAATCATTTTAAATGTAATTATTAATTTAAATTTTATTTTACATTTCAACCAAAAAAAAAAAAGTTCAACACTGATAATAATAACGTTTTTTGAGAAATAAATCTGAACTAAGAATGATTTTTACAGGATCATAACACTTGACACTTAAGACTCATATAAAAGTTAAAATTGTTAAAAATTAAAAAAAATACTGTTTTATTATATTTTTGACCAAATAAATGCAGCTTTAGACATTAATTTAATCAATGCCTCATACAATTATAGTTTATTCCCTCATTAAAGCAATTAAATGAATATTCTTGTACAATTCTCATACATTTCCCTTTTTGTCCAGTTTTCAAATCAGACTTTGTGATGTTTTGATTAATCTCAAAGCAGGTTGCTTTGGTTCACGCCTTTGAACTCTTTAATGAAGATTTTATTTTATTTTTTAAATCCCTATGGAAAAAAAAATGAATGGAAAAAATATTTCTGGAACCAAGACGGCTTAACAAGTGGGCAGGCACTGTTGCGCTCTATTGCATTTCCCTGCTTTAGAAACATTCCCACAGTAAAAGGATGCTAATAAGGCTTAGAAGTAAGGAAAATGGGAGACAATAAAGTTTTAAATCGCCCCTGTGAGAATCTGAAAAGAGAAACAGGATATTGTTCATTAAATTGGACGACCAGATCATAAAACCTGATAAAAGAACAGCATGTTGGACAATGTACAAATCATGTAATCAAAACAACAGATATCAATCTATTATTACGCAGGCAAATCTTGCCTGGTAAATTTAGTCAGGTTTATGATTTAATGACAAAAAATGTTCCCATGGAGGTGTAAAGGGGGTTTTTGTTAAAGAGATGTTCCTCTTTCTTTCATACTAACATGATGGCTTTTGTGACTTCTCTCCTTCATTTAATACCTCTTATGTGTGTTTTCATTTTCTCCATCTAGATGTTCTCACCACAACCCCCCCACCCACCACTACCACCATCAACGCTTTCCAAGGTACAGTATCCCATCTGAGCTGCAGGGTTCTCACTCCATTTCACCCTTTTTTACATTTTTCCTGTGTCCTGCTGTGCTTGTGCATCTACGTGTATGTGCGTGTGAGAGAGTGTAAGTATGCCGCTGATGCATGTTACTGTCCATGAGCTAAAAAGCCAGCGGGAAGAGGGTAAAGTGCAAGGGCTCGTGCAGAGACGGGTGAGTCGCCCTAATAAGATCTAAACGCAGATATTGGACTCGGTGGCCTTGCGCGCCTCGCCATCATTGTCACTTGTCAGGTTGTGCTTGTCAAATCCGTTTTCTGTCACTCGCTTGATCTTTTGCTGTAGAGATTCATTTTGGAGCGAAAATCTTATCAGGATCTCGATGTGTCCGTGCCTCAGATTACGATTACAAATTTCCACGGCCTTCCATAAGAATGACATCAACACAACCTTGAAAAGCTCTGACCAAACACACTGTAATTTCTATGTTTTAAGTTGTCAATACAAATAAAGATTACTTTAGCCCGCATCATTTTTGCTGAATTAAATCCAATACTGATTATGTGATGCTGATTCATTTGCTCTAAAGTATGATGCATTTTGTAGCAGTTTTGATTTCGACAATCATTTGTAAGCTGAAGATCACTTAATAACCTGAAAAATTGCCACCAATACATAATTTTTTCATAATATATGTTGTATAAGACTGAAGGGCTTTATTCTGTGATAACAACCTGCTAGCTGGACATTATCCCGCTTATTACACGGCTTCTTGCCCCAAAAGTAAATAATAAAACAATAAATAAATAAATAATATAATACAATAATAAAAAATTATTTTAACCAGGGAGTCAGTCAAGCAAGTCATCTTCTATTGGAATAACATGCCTTGGAATGTGGTGACAGACTAATCACAATCGAATATTCCACAAAGCCGTGTAATGTATATATATATATATATATATTAGTATATAAATAAAAAAAAATATATATATATTCCTTATATTCCTTATATATTTTTTTTATATTATTATTATTATTTAAAATGTTGTTGATTCTGAAGACATTATCTTATGCCTAATCCTTCAAAGTAATGGAAGAAAATACAAATGTGATAACATCGGTGGATGTTTCACTACATCAGCCTGTCCTCCAAACAATATGCCCGTATACAGTAGGTTGTTTGTCCAATAGTGGTGAAATACGAGCCATCAGAGCGTATACTACAATTCCCTATCGGCAACAGGACATTTGCATATTGATGTTTTGTACTATTTTATCTGCTTCATGATTTAGGGCCGGTATAGCTCAGTTTGTAGAGTG
The DNA here is from genome assembly GCA_032357445.1 of Enteromius radiatus. Taxonomy (NCBI): domain Eukaryota; kingdom Metazoa; phylum Chordata; class Actinopteri; order Cypriniformes; family Cyprinidae; genus Enteromius; species Enteromius radiatus. The sequence continues at coordinate 7,400,209 of JAUCMS010000025.1, forward strand.
ATGCATTATAAGATCATGGGTTTGAACCCAGAGAACACATGGCCATAGAGTCATTTTTTGTTGGAGGATAGGATCCACTACATCCAAACAATAACTGAAAATGACAGATTTTGTGAAGAAATGCTTGTTTATAAACTTGAGTTTAGTAAAGTTACTAGATAGATAGACAGATAGATATTTTAAAAAATCTTTTTTTTTTTGTATCTCAGTTTTGATTAGGATATAATTGAAATCTTATATATATATATTATACATTATATAACTCGCAATTCTGACTTTTTTCCTCATAATTTTGAGATATAATAACTACAAGCAACAAAAGCCAGAATTGCATGATAAAAATGGATACAAAAAGCAATTCTGAGAAGTAAACTCACAATTGCGAGTTATCAAATCAGAATTGGGAGATATAAAGTCGCAATAACCTTTTCTTATTTTTTTTTCCATAAATACATACATACATATAAATATAAAATAAATGTCACTATTTTATGCAACTTCTGCTTCTAATTCTGCATTACTTGCATTTCTTTGTAATTATTTAAAATTTTTTTGACAATTTCTGAGGGAAACCTTTTCCTACACCAAACCTTTTCATCAGTGTATCAATCATGATTTATCGTATTTTTTCATAAATGCTGTTGTCAGATGTCGCTATCAGTTTTCCAATAGCTATTTTATTCTGACACTAATGAGGTTTTCTTGAGCTCTTAAAAATACCAATCCATGTTTATTAACATGCAAAGGAAAGCTCAGGACAAGGAATTCCCAGCAAATAAATCAATGGCAGGTAATTGGTGTTATATAGAAATGTAATACATTTTTGATGAGCTAGCAAAGAGTGAGAAAGGATAGGGGTTGCACTCTACTATCAAAAAAATCAATTAAGCCATAATGTCTTGCCGAAACGCTCAGTAGCTTTAGGGGGTGACATTTAGAGATGATTGCCATTTATAACACAAAATAAATGACTAAATGGAGGCACCAATAGTGGCACCTTTAACAGATGCCGCACTTTCTCCTCTTTCGCAAAATCGTCATTCACGGCGAGTAGGAGAGTGATAGTGTCAGCCTTACAGAGGAATCATCTATGCTCAGGACTTTTCTGTGATCATCAGGCTGAACTAAGTCATGTCTGGTTTTCGCTCGGAATAGCCGTTCTCTTGTGTTCCTTCCCGGGCCTAACTTCTCCGCATGCAGAGTAAGCATGTAAGAAGTTTATTGGTGTAACCGTCTTAACCTCGGATTACCGTTCGAGCAGAACTTGCTTTCAAGCAGACACGGTGGGTAATCCACTCACGGTGCGTACAGGAGAACTCGGGGGACCTGCTAGACATCTGAAAGAGTCACAGTGTTTTATCTGATATGCAGTCTGGTCTTTAGGGCCCGTGGATGGCTATGGTTGGAGAAACGTGACCCTGGATCCGGCGCATTTAGTCTGTGGGTGTGAGGGGTTGGCTCAAGGGGATTGGAGCTGCTGTGGATGAGCGATTAATATTGATAGGTATAGTGCCAAGCTGGATTCTGTGACAGGTCAAAATAAAGTGTGCCCTATAAGTGGATGGGTCAGCCTCACAGCATTATGGTATTACATATGGTTGATTGTATACTGATTGATTGATTGAGTCACACAATAGCAGATTTTATAAAAATCTTGTGGAAAGCCAGTAGCTGTTGATGCTTTATTTTTCGTTAATTTAGTCACTGTATTGAATAGATACCAACGGTTATGTTTGTTTTTTTTTCTAATAGAGACTAAAAAGTAATCAGATCCAGCCCTTTTTAATGCTTTTCTAGCATTAAAGGGCCCCCTCCACGAGGCAGGCCATATCCTGAAGCGGGGTCTGTTTGCTGACTGATGCAGAGCATCCTGAGAGATGCTCGATGGGAGTGGTACTCTCCTTCCACAAGGTCGGACTGCACTGGGGAGTCGGTGGTAATGGTGGTTTGCATGCTGCCATCTTATGTACCTATATGTACAGGGGAATGGTTAGGCATGCAAAAGCCACTGGCAAATTCTCATTGGCGTTTTCTCCAAACATCAGAGTCGATTGACCTCCCAGACGGGATCCAATGACGTCAGTCAATGACGTAACATCTTTGTTCCCTCCTTCAGAGAACAAGGGTTACATACGTAACCGAGACGTTCTCCTGACAAAGCCTTCAGGTCCCGCATATTCTTTGGTTTTATATCATTTTTGTGCATTTGAAGCCTTTCCAAGAATGACTGTATGATTTTGAGATCCATCTTTTCACAATGAGGACAACTCAGGGACTCATATACAACGATTACAGTAGGTTCAACTTTCACTGATTATGATGCATAATGTATGTGGGGTTTTTTTTTTCCTTCTGAACCATCGGTAAGGATTTGGACCTTCTGTAATAGTTGAATATGAGCAAATAATCCAGACAAAAAATATGACACAGTACAAATATTTCAAAAATTTAAATATTACTGTAGAATGAAAAATGAAAAACATTAAAACATTTAAAAATCTTACCAAGCCCAAACCTTTGAAAGGTAGTTTACTTCCTTATATTTTTCCTTTTATAACATCACCCATACCATACTTTAAAAAAAAAAAAAAACATAGGATGGAAGAATATTCAGTATGCATAAATTATTAAATTGAATAGATTTGGAATATAATGCACAAAAAATGCATTACAGTTATTATCATTTTATGCTGCTCTTTTAATGTATTTCAACAGAAATGTTACCATACAAATATAATGCAGTCGTTATGCATCTGGCCCAAACTTGCTGCAGCATTGGTAAAAATAAAATGCTTCAGTAAAAGTGCAGTTACAGTATATTTTGTCTTTACTAAACTGTCATCAGAGGTACTACTGCACCCACACTCGTTCTTGACATCCCATTCTTGTGGGAAGATCTCTCAAGATTTGCCTTACACCACTGACTTGGCCTGTGAGTTTAGTCTATGAGTATGAGAGGTTGGTCAGCATTATTTGATTTCGAGGGGATTCAATCTGCCATGGATCAGAGATTAATATTGATAGGTGCAAGTGTGTGCCAAGCTGGTTTCCATGAAAGGGCAAAAAGTGTACCATCCAACTGGATATATGGACGCCCTGCTGGGTATTGATGAAATATAAAACAGTGAAGACAGCTGAGCTCTAGATCAGGTACGCGGCAGGGCGGGTCTATATTTTATAAGATGGTGTCAAGTTAGAGCCGAAAACTGCTGCTAGATGTGAATGCACATACCCATCAGCATCTGCAGATGTTTTTTTTTTTCTCTCTCTCCTCTCGTTATCCGGTATCGCCACCTCAAATTTCACTGTCCTAGAATTCTCCTCCATGAATCTCCCAAACAATCCAATTAAGAGCGGAGCGTGGAGACAGGCAGCCGGACGCATCCGATTGTTGACTCAGTCACTTTCAGCAGACGACGCAGACATTTAAAGGTTACCAGATTTGCTTTAAAACCCTTTGAACAGACAAAAGATGATGTGTCCTTGCTCCATATGTAGACATCAGCAATGTTTTCCTATATAATGAGTTCCTCCTCAGAAATTTTTCAAGGCCTATCCAATATGTCCTGGCTGAGCTCACTGTGCCTGCAGGTAAAGCAGAGGGTGCTGGGCTCATGGATCTGTCTGCTGAGCGTCATTTATGCAGCTCTGCGTGGGAATGATGGAGTTGCTGGCGGCCAAACAGCACACTGAAGACTTTGTGTATCATTAGTCTTAAAACAAGCTCTCCAGCTTCGGCTGTGATTTAATTTGTCACCGCGTATGTACTGCGTTCCTTCCTTCCACCTTACAATCTTCTTTCACAACATAATGCCAGGGAGGGCTAATTTTAGATCTTTCTTACTGTTTGTTGACTTGAGGCGCATAGTATCTCAGTTTCTAGCATTGTTGTCAGCTGTATTTATATTATGAAAGCTTTTGGCTCCTTAGCGGACTTAAGCGCAATGCACACTGTACGGTTTTAGAGACAAACTGTGGGGTTCGTAAAACAATGGCAGAATAGGCAGTCTTTGATCGTGACTCCCTCGATTCTCTCACCTTCAATTTTGTTCATCTGTTTATTTCCAATTTGTTCTGATTTAATTTTGATTCTTTACGTACATCAATTATAATGAATTATAGTTAATCTTGCTTACATAGGGGGAAAAAAAACTTTTTTTTTTAAATTATTCAAAGAACTTTTTCATTTTAGTTTAAAAACAAAAATGCATTCAATTGCTGTTTAACAGATTAAACCAAAAACTGCTAATTGCACCAAATGAAGTAAACTTTAAATTGCAACTTAATGTCATAAAAATATGTACCTCTGTTCACTTTTTGCGCAACAACGTTTTTACTTACTGCACATTTTGCAGCAGTTTTCAAGGAAAATGTCCACTGAGTGGCGCTAAAACACATTTAATATGTGAACCCTGGTACATTTTTATGACGTTGATATAGGTATGTATTGCGGCGGTTCAGAATTGAAATATCCATGGATTGTTGCTAAAAGTGAATGCTCTATAATGTTGGAAATACACACTTGTATTGTTCTTAACTGTAACATTCTTGCAGCGAGTTCTGACCGTGTTATAAACATTGATGCAAGCTTCTGTATGATGTGCAATGTAATGATCTGTTTGTACATCGTTCCCTTTCCGTTTTAATCTTAGTATTACAAATACCTTGAGTTAGCTTTGAAGAATAACCAGCCCACAAATTCACTCTTTCATCAAGCCATGACAGACGTCACCATTAGCACAATGGCTTGCTTGAGAAGTGTCAGAATGTGACACAGTTGATAATGTAAAACGCCCAGTCAACCCTGTCAATTGCGACCAAAGCCCTAAGACTGACATAAAAGAGGGCTGATGTCGCACAGTCTGCTTTGGCTTCTACCCAAGATCTCACCGGACTCATATCGTACAGTCTGACAAGCAACAAACGCAAAGGACAGGGAAAAAAAAAAAGTCACACAGCGTGCACTTGGCTTTAGACAAGACCGAGTCTATTAAAGAAATGCACAGCGGTGGCTCATTATCAGGCGTCATTCATTGTAACAGCATGGTGTCACACAGTGCGCTTCACAGTACCCACATAGAGTAAATCACTGTGAATTCCCTCCAGATGCAGTTGTACTAATCAGATGTGAAAACACTGTACCAGATGTTGCCTTTGGTCACCCCATATGAGCTACTCAGAGAAGTTTCCTCTGTTGATTTTTGGAGAACAAAGAATGGCATCAAACGCAAAAAATGCCACAAACCGCGCGGCCTCTTTCAGATCTGAATCCACTGTGATTGCTGCGTGTGGAGTGACGGGTAAAAACCCTTCGTTTGGATTTTACTCTCAAATGCTCTCATTAAATGATACATGTAGATGTTCTGCTGAAAGTAGGCTATAGAATAAAAAATACCACACTTACTGTTGCTACTGTGTTTAAATAGAATATGCAGCACTGTTCAGTACAGTATGTACATACTGTATTCGTTAAAATACCCAGATGATCGACCAATCTATCTAACTGCGAGAATGTCTCACGTATTAATATACTATTTCAGAAAACTATATGCATATTAAAGAGTAATATTCTCATATTGAACAAAGAAATGTATTAAAATACATGTACTGTAATGATTCCATTACATTTTAATTGCACTTCCTTAATTTGTAAAACAAATTAATCTTAAAATTCAAATCTAAATTACTTCCTGATCTATCCGTCTGTCATTCATTCTTTCTTTCTTTCTATCATTCAATAACTCTAAAATAATTTGATCATACTATCAACTGTTCTGTCATACTATCTTTAGTTCTACCATTCTGTCTGTCTATCTATTGTTCTATTGCTTTCTATTGATATGTCATTCTATTTTTCTACATGCGTACATATCTATTACATATGTTGTTCTATCGATCTGATCTAAATTGTAACATTTAGTGTAGCAAATATAAAAATAAATCCAAATTCTCCTCAACATTTTTTCTTTCCTTTTTCACATTATGGAAGGAGGTTGTGAAGTACATTTTATCTTGTCGATAGTATATCTCATTGGATAGTGTATTATTTCACATTCTATATAGCACAGCATGCAGTATGCTAAATTCCATTTCAAACATGCCAGGGTTTCTGTGTTTATATTGAAATTGAGTGGCCTCCTTTGGGCTGGACGTCCATGCAGCCGAGCAGACCACCAAACTCTTCTCGCCCCCCAGGCCCCTACACCCTAATCCCTTATATACTGCTGTTTGTGAAGTTGCATTGTGTTGTTTCAGTGCATCTGTGGGCTTTGCCCAGTGTTTGTTGTTTGTCCTGTTTATTTTCATCTCATCTCTTTTTGCACGCTCCTTCCTCCTACCTGCCTCTTCCCTTCTCTGCCCTCCTCATGAGCCCAGACAGCCCAGCATGCTCAGAGCCGCTACCCCTCCCGCATACATCTGAGCCGACTCTGCGCTCCTGCTGCTCCTGCTCTTTCATGTCCGTTCTCATAGCCCACATTAATATCACAGTCTACCATCACACCGCAGTCATACATGTGCGAGAATGTCACTTTGCTTAAACACGCTGAGATGAAAGCCCCCCGAATCAATGCAGTAAAGGAAACTCATTCTTTCAGTGGAGGAAATAATGGGCGAATGAACTGCCATCAGGGGCTGATGAGACACGCGACTCGCGATCATGCCGCAGTGCGTTCACAGAGAAAAAACAGCAACCTCGAGTGCACGTGCACAATTGTGTTTCAAAATACTTCAAGTTTGTTGTGCACGGGGAAGATAAGTGATTATCACATGTCTTGTAATTTCCCTTCATGCATAACGGCGAGCTGTAGGAGGCCACATTTCGAATCACAGGCTTCAGTGAGTTTAAGGCCTTTATTATCATCTGAATATATACAGGAGTGAAAAATAAAAAGTATGTGGAAATTTGTAATTTATAAAATGACATTCTTTGTAAATTTGAAATGAATTGGAACAACAGGAAGATGCATTTAATTGAAATGCCAAACAATCAACACAAAAGAGGAATTCCATTATTTTGGTATTAATATGTGACAAAACATTAGTAATTATATGTTAATAATAATTATTTTACTATGCAATGTTAATCCCATTATTCTGTGATCATTTTTTAAATTAAATTATTCAAAATATACAGTAATAACAGAATATGGAAGCGAGAATATAATATAATTAAATATAATAATGTGTTTGTATACTTTACTGTTGTCACGCCCTGTCTGTGTTCAATGTCACTAGTTCTAAGTCTTTGGTTTGGTTTATGATTTCCTGTGTGTCCTTTTATGGTCTTGTTCCTGTTCTTGTTTAGTTGATGAATTAACCCGTCCCACCTGTGCTCCTCACCTGTCTGTAGTTTCCTCTTGTGTATATAAGCCCGTTGTGTTTTGTCTTGTGTGTGGATCCTCAAGGTTAAGTTACGGTGTGAATGTATCTTTGTCCTGTTTCATTAAAGCGTCAGGTTATTATAAAACGCTGAGTCTCTGCCTTGTGCTTCGCATGAACACACCCTGACAGAAGAATCCACCATTACCACACGGAAGAGGATGATAACGCCAGAGGAAATCCTACATCGCCTTCTCAATGCGCTCACTCCTCTTTCCGCTCCGCACAAGCAACGGCCAGGAGGCCATCCTCCATTGCCTGGCTCGTGCCTTGCCATTTGTCGCAGAAAAGCGGCACGATATGGAATTCAGTTAGTGCCAGCAAACCGAGGAAATGCACGGTATGAAGGCAAATCAATGCCAACTCCCCAACAGCGAATCCAGGTCCCCTCAGATTCCAGTCCACATGGCCCGGATCCTGAACCAGATTTGTGGTCTGATATGCCAGCTCTAATCCAATTCCGGATTCCGATCTGCAATTTCCCGATATAGTTCCAGAGTTACGGCCAGGAATGCCGTTCCCGAGTCCAATTCCAGAGTTTCAGCTGGTAGCGCCGACCCCGATTCCAGGTCCAGAGTCTCAGCCAGGAGTGTCATTCCCGAGTCCAGTTCCAGAGTTTCAGCTGGTAGCGCGACCCCGAATCCAGAGTCTCGACCAGGAGAGCCGATCCCGATTCCAGTCCCTAGTTTATGGCCAGGACAGCCGATCCCGATTGCAGTCCCTGAGTTTCAGCCAGGAGAGCCAACCGCAACTCCCGTCCCTGATTTACGGCCAGGAGAGCTGATCCCTATTCCAGTTCCTGATTTAGGGCCAGGAGAGCCAATCCCGATTCCAGTTCCTGTTTCTCGGCCAGCAGTGCCGATCCCGATTCCAGCCTCTAGGTTACGGGCAGGAGTGCCGTTCCCGATTCCAGTCCCTAGTTTACAGCCAAGAGTGCCGATCCCAATCAGCTGACCTCCCCAAGAAAATTTTGGTGGGGGTGGTAAGAGGGTTAGAGTCGTGGAAGTGGTGGGTAGGCAGGGGATCTGGTTATGGCCTCCCAAGGCTCCTGATCCGCCATTACCCATCAAGGCTACGATGCCGTCCTGGAGGCGTCTAGTGCATATATTAGAAGAATATGAAGAATATTATTTATATGAAATATTTAATGTGCACACACACCAAGGACACACATGTAAAGTATATTCAATAATATTTAATATTCATTAAATAGTATTAAAAATACTATTTAATAAATATATAAACTGGTTTTCCAGCGTCATTTTAGCACAGTGATGTTTTGTGTGTGAGTAACACTCTATTCATTGAAGCCTCTGCATACTTGATTTTAATTGAGGTTTCTTTACTGGTGTCAAACAGTTCTTTCGGTTTTGTCACTGCTACGCGAGACATTTAGCCTTTCATTCTCGCAGTTTATGCTTTCGCACCCTGAGTGCACTTTTCTCTTTTTTGATAAGTGTTTTATTTTCAATCCCTAACTGTGTAGCCTAGCAACAGGCAGCAGGCAACAGTTCAAGGCCTAAATATGGTTTTCTATGGAGGAGGAGCAAATGCCACGGTGAAGTACACTTAGTAATTTAAACATCTCAGGAACCAAACATCTTTTGCAGTACCTGCCTCTACAATTTGTTTATTTCATTTCCCAGAAAGCCCCAGGGCTCAGCGAGCGCACGATTCAGACAGGCTTTGTCCTGTGTTTAATACTCGCACAAAGTTGGAGCTCTTTTTTTTTTTTTTTTTTTGCCCCAGAGAGACCAATCACCTGTGCTCTGAGGACATCAGCTTCAACCAGACAGATAGATCAAATCCCCGGTGCTTTTACAAAACCCAATTCTGGGACCTCACCTCACAGCTTCTGCTCCGGCTGTCTATTTCTAGTCCGAGCAGATTTCCTGCAGATAGGGATTTAGATCCCTCAGGTGAGGCGGAAGCTAATTTCTAGACAGGAAAGGTGTGATTTTGAGATACACTGATGATGGATAATGGTGAACCCACAGTCTCTCTTCTGTTTCTTCAGGAAGTTGCTGTGTGATCCTTTCTTAGTTATGTTTTCTTTTTGGAACAGTCCAGATTGTGAGTCGCTACTGACACATGGAAATGATTAGCAACATTTTCTATGCCAGTTCAGCTTATTCACAGCTTTTTTTCAACGCTTTTCAGTTGAGGTTGGCCTGCAGGTAGCTGTGTCTGGTAGCAGATGTTTGGGTGTCATGCATTTAATTTAGCATTTCTGGCAATTAAAGTGCAGAAGATTGTTCTGGATCTCAAAGTATAGTGCATTATATATAGAGTGTTTACACAGTAGACTGTATTCGCTGCATTTTAAAAGCCTCTAGGGTTCGTTTCTGCTAAGAATGTGAACATGCGTCATGGGATTTGCGAGTACAGTTCTCTTGGGAGAAATTAAGATATCATCCATATGTACTATTAGTACATATAAGGGATTTGCTAAACATATTTAAGGGTTATTCATAAACAGTGTTTAATTTTGTAGTCTAGTAAAAAAGTGCTAATTATTAAGTTAAGCATTAATCTTTAACCCTATTTGAATCAGATCTTGATACAACTGTTATTTAAATGTTACTGTATGTACAGTATATTAAATTAATGTTTTCATGAACAATTTTAGTTTTTTTTTTTTTTTACTTTTAATTTTAGTAAATCTTTCAGTTGGTATGTGATTTTATATTAATATTGTCATTGTTTTTATTTAATTATTTTCAGTTTTAGTACTTGCATTACCTTATTTCAGTAAGCTGCCAAGGGAAAACTTCTCATTTGTATTTAATTTCAAGTTGAAATATTAGCATTTTATTTAATTTCAGCTATATTTCAGTTAGTTTTAGCCAACTATAAAAACCAATAGTTACAATATTTGACACAGATACTTTATGATTTTAAACCTGTCCGAATCAAACACGTCAGTATTTTTCCTCACACAACTGTTAAAATAATAAAAAATAATAGAGCAAATTACTGTAAGAAATCTAATCCCATCTGGTTCAAAAAGTCTATGATTGTAGGTATATTATTTTTTCACATTGTTTTTCCTTATTCATTTTGACCTTCGTTGAATACTATAAGCTAAATTTCTCCCTGTGCTGCCTAGTGCACCTTCATTATCAATTTATACCTTCTTGCCAACTTTCTGGGTAAAATAACAGTTGGTGGTTCAGGCACTGCTGGCATCCCATCCGATTTCAAAAGAGAATGAAACCCTAAAGCGAGTCAAATCACAAAAACAGCTCAGAACGGGCAATCTAGTAGCAGCGTTGTGTCAGGTACGATCCTCTATGTCATTCATTTCTTCTGATATGCATATTATTACAAATCAAAAGCACATGAACATAATCACTCTCAAAATTACAATCCAATACAGAACATACGCCCTCTGACACTAATTAAAATGTAATTTAATTCAGAAAATGATGAGCCATGGTGCTCAGGTGGAAGATGCAGGTTCAAGTCCAGCCTGCAACTAAGCTGTCGAAGTAAGATAAAGGAAAGTAGCCATCTGCAAGTTATCCATCTACATAAGCGGGCTGGTTAATGCCGTAACTAGTCATATCAGACATGGCCGAGTACCTTCTGCCAGTGCGGTTTAACTGAAGTGCTTTCAGCTTCATCATAGCACAGTTTGGCGTTCTCTCAGGTGATTAATTTTCAGTGAAACTTGTTCCGCCGTTACAAACAGGTTGCGACCATTTGAGCTCCCATTTAGCAGTGCGGTTTTAATTACGCCTGTCTGCCGAGGGGGAGCAGCAAGCCGAGCGGCTGAGGCCATGACTGTCTGCGAGCCACTCAGACATGGAGCACATATGCTGCACGAGGGCAAATGAGTGCCGGGTGCAAATGGAGGGAAGATGAGCAATTCATGGCACGGAGTCAAGTCAATGCGCCCGGATTGTAATTTAGTCCCGTTTGGCAGTGTTCACCTGAGTGCCAGCACAGCTTACAGCCCCCATCATCTCCCATGAGATGTCATCATGACTCAAGAGCGCACCGAGCCCTCTTCGCATTCCCCTCGTATACTTCTTATTTGTTTATGTGTTCATTTAGGTCTTTGCTCTCTGTCAAGAGTAATTCTGCCGTCTGGTGAAATACGGTGCGGTTTTAGGCATTAGAAGTGCAGTAGCGGAGGAGGAGAACGTAGTTTGATGGAGTCGCCTGTTACGAAGAAATGACTTCTAAATTGTTAAGAAAGAAGAGGAGGGAGATTTTGGTTGGTGTTTACCTCGCCAATTTCAGCGTGAATTATATTGTTGCGTTAGTGCCGTATTGTTTGTTGTAGGTCACCTTGGTGAGAAAGCATCTGCTCAGAACAATAAACGCATGTAAATGTTGTGCTTTGGGGGTCCTCGACATGCTTCTCAAAGTCAACGTGAAACCCCTGACATTCAGGATGCCTGTTTAAAAATGCACTTCCAAAAAGCGAAATAAATAAATGTATGCATTAGCTATTACATAAGAATCATTTGTCAGTGCAAGAACGCAGAGGAGCTTTAGCTTTTAATGATATATGTATTATATATCCATTTAAATGTCATTGCGAAAAAGGCTTTTGCAAAGTGAGTAAAGTTTTTAAAATAAATAATATTTATGGGTGGGATGACTTTTTCCTCATGTAACGCTTATTATGAGTTATTATGAAAATGAAAATGTCAAATCTGTTTTTGTTTTTCCATACAATGAAATGTTCAGTGGATATTTTGCTTGGTTTATTACATATATAATATATGCATAGATATATGCATTATATATATATACACACACACACACAAATATATATATTAGTGGTGGCATGATACACAGATACGGGGGTCACGGTTCGATACAATTACGGTACAAAAGGGAAAAAAACAAAAAATACTATGCTCGGTTTCTTTTCATTTATTTTGAACAGATAGCAGTACAAAAGAAAAAAAAAAAACCAAATATCATATTACATTATAATGTTATATATAATCTGCACTACATATACATACAAGGAATAAATTCTTGAAATACTGTATATTTGATTTAGATAAACAAATAAACTTAATAATTTTTAGATAAAAAGATAAACAAGAGGAAAAAACTGTGCGACAGGTAATGTAGCTTACATGATGAGTTTAAGTTGAAATGCTTATTTTTTTCACAGAAAGGAAATTTAAATGGCAGAAAGCAACATTCTATCTGTTTTCTTTAAAAGCATTTTTTTTTTCATTGTGAGCAGTGATGCATTATTATTAAAACATTAAGTGTTTAAAGTTGAAGGTGCTGGTAAGCATACAGCTGAAGTGATCGTGTCGGTACGCATGCACACACACAGACACACACACACATGAGTTCCAGCATTGCTAGCTTGACAGTGCAGTTGGTACTTTATTAGAATAAACCAAAAGTCAACCAAACATCAGCGCACGTGCGTCTGAAGTTTATACGAAGCCTATAGCCAAATATGAAAATATGATGGAATATTTGTGCCAAATGACAGAGGTAGAATACAGAGTACGCAAGTTTTTAAAGCATACTCCTTTGTCAGAGATGTGTCCAGAATCAGCATATGGTCACTGTCTAGGGGGCTTTGTTTTCAAGTACACGCGTTGTACTGCTGCGCCCCCTTCTGGATTAGGGTGGAATTGCCTGTATTTGTCGTAAGACTGCATGCTCCGAACCGAGATGTCTGTACCGTGACAGTTTGGCACGAATACCTGGTAGTTTGTGCCAGGCCTAATATATATATATATATATATATATACATATACACACACAGAGCAAGTTATAATGTTTTGATTAGACATTTTTTAATTTATTTATTAAAAAAATTTTCATTTATTAATTTTTTTAACGATACAGATTGTAGCAAAGCACTGAACATTATCAAATGGGAGAATAGAGTGATTGTAATGTATAATGACGAGATTAAATTGTTTATTTATTAAATGCAGAGATGGTCTCTGTAATCAAAACGAAGAAAAAAAAAAACTTGGGAGGAACCAGGCTTAGTCTGGGCCAGTTCTCTTCTGGCCGGACGCCCAGCACCTAATCTAAACTTCAATATTAAGCACATGTCAGATTGTGCAAAGGACTTATAGTGTTTGTGTGTGTGTGTGTGCATTTGGTTCTGGTGATCTGTCCACAGAGCTCATCTAGGTGTTCTGGTCTCTGATGAAGATCATCTCTTTGTGCTGATACACCATCTGATCTGGATACGGACT